>PGTU02005432.1:0-13745 GCA_002896215.2 Cicer echinospermum
ATAAGAAATATTTTTGCACACTTTTTTTAAAACATAAAAGGACTTAATTGGAAAAAAAATCATTTTCAGAAAATAACTGTACCTATACTTGTTCACGAAATGGATATCAATAAAAACTAAAAATAAAAAATAAGAAATTAAAACAAACGCATTTTCAAAATTCTAAAATTTTAAAAATGAAAATTGTTTTCAAAAGCTGAAAATATAAAATGAAAAACAGTATTGTTAGCATTGTCACAACTCAACCATCGACTAACTTCATTAATTATGAATTTGAACATCAACCACAATTTTTGTATTCAAATCTACGTATAGTTAAAACACCTCCAATAATAACACTCAAATTTGTAAAGTTTAGTTTATGGTTAATGAGATTAACCACTCATTGATTTGCATTAGCCACATGTGTGAACTACCCAAGTAATAAACTATCAAATTTAAGTGTTTCAAATGATGTTCAAAAAACATTAATGATGGAAAAAAGGTTTCATTTCCATTTTCCACTTCATTTATAAGAAACAACGGGTGAAAAAAAAAAAAAAGGAAACTTCTGCAATAAGAGGCAGTAACTTCCTATCATACCAAATGTTTGGTAGGTGCCAACTCTAATCAAATTTTAGATTCGATAGACAAGTGAAAACTTATCAAAGAAACACCAGAGGAATAACGAATCGTGCAATTGTGCAGTGAGCACATTAACTATCAGACAGTCAAAAACTAAAGCTCTTGAATTTCAAAAAAAAAATCAAAAATTCTGTTTCATTTCTAGATCATTTGATCTTGATAAGACAGTCTTGGATGTACTGACTGCACAACTGCATGCAGTCATCATTGTATAAGATCCAAATCCGAGGAATAACATAAGCATGTACCTTCGCTCTCTTTTGTGCTCATTTTAGCTGAGTAACAAGTGACAACCATTAAAAGTTACCTACATGCTAAACAAATAAATCGCACAAGTTAAACAGTAAAATAAGGATACGCTCAGAGCAATCACCGTCTATCTACACTTCATTGAAACGCATGAAAACAAATTTTATCATGGCAAAATACAAGAACCATACAAATACCAGACCTTAGAAACAAGTAATAACAGTCCACAAATTTATCCTTTCCCTTTCAATGAGGTGGTTTGATGAAACATTGGAAATACTATTTCCATTATTTCATACTTTGATTGAAATTTTGACTTCAAATTAACCTGCTGAGAGACCTTGACAGTAAGCATCAAATTCTTTCTTGTTCTTCATCACCGGTGAAACCGCAAAATACAAAACTAACATTCGCAACAACAAAAATGCAAATCAAGTAAAATAGGAATAAAATTATTATAATAATTCAATTATAAATTTGCCATGTTAAATTTTGCGTCCTACCTAAGTGTTCTTCAGGGTGAATATGAGAAGAGTGTATATGGACTTATTGGATCAGTTCAGTGTTCTCGGGGGTCATAATTGATGAATGTACACTTCTGCATAAGCAATGGATGATTTACAAAAGTGCAATGCGACAATATAAGGTAGCCATTATAGTCAAGAATGTTAAGATTTATGAATGTCAAAATAAAAGACAGATGACTTTTTAATTAGTTCAATTATCTTCTGAATAAACTTGATGATCTGGACATAAATCCCAAATAACCCTTCTCCAAGTTACTTGAAATTTGAAGTAAATATTTATGACTTGATAATCAGAAATTGTTTCCTTGAATGAAAATGAAAATAAGCCAGAGAGTGGAACCATCATATATTGCTAATTTAATTTTTTCTTTGGATTTTGTAAGTTAATTTTAATTTAATGGATTAGACTTCTCTAGTAATGACAACTTACTTTATGAGAATAAAATTGTAATATCAATCATTGATAAAGCAAATTAATGGTTGATATTATATACATATGCATGACCAATTAATAGGTGTTATAATGATTTACTCACCTTACTAAACTTCTCTCTTTTAAATGATGTCAAATTCTAAATTTAATATATATTATTAGTTTACTTAAACACTAAATTTTTATTAAAAATTTTATGTGATGTAAACTTTGTCATTAACAAGTGGGTAAATGCGGTACCCTCTTCCAGTTGAGATAACACCCAACAACCATAAGAACTTAGTACAAACTAATGTATGTATAAATAACATCTAACATTGTATTATTTCGTGTATATAAAATACACTCAAATCTAACATAATATAGCAAGCAAAACCCAAACGACAAAATTGAAACATTTTGTAAGCAAGCAACAAATTAAACGAGTACTAAAAACAAATCACACAAATTTCTGAACATTATGCAGGCAGTACTGTCCATATAATGCCGCATGGGTTCTACAGTGTATCAATAGTCGATTGGCGGTAAAGTGACAAACGGTTATAGCATGGCAGTGGCATTGAGTATTTCATGGAAAAGACATGGTGAAGCTTGAAGTCCAAACTATGGCCTCCACGTCGAACAAAGTCAGAGAAAAGAAGAAAAATAATAAACAAAGGCCAAGAGTGATAAACCCAAAAACTCATCACACACAGCTTCTTGTAATTTCTCTTACTTCCACGTTTTGATTACACACGTAGCTGTTCCTTTATTTTCCCTCGATGACTGTCTCTGACCACACATCCTCCAGTGACCTCCATTGAACCACTCATATTTCTCAATCTTGTTTCAAAACATTCTATTACTTTTTTTTTCTTAATCTTTCTAATATAGTTTTTTTAAATTATGCTGCTACTTTTTTCTTTCTACTTTAAATTCTGTTTCTTATCTCAATCTTTTCTGTTTGCTTTTTTTTCTTAATTCTATTTTTTCATCTTCAATTTCAGTTATTGTTTTATCTCATTTTCTGTTTCCTCTATCTATAATTTCTTTTCATGTCACATAGAATTGTGATGAGGAAAGGGATATGTCTCAACAGATAGCAGAAAATGATTATGTTAGGGGCTGAGGAAGAAGATGGAACATTTACTTTATGTGTTGTATTTGTTTTTTTATCATTTTCATGTTACTGAAGTCTGAACCAAGATGACCATGAGGCTTGTTGGTAGTTTACGATATGCTCTGAAACATGGGACTTCTAAAATGGTGAAGCACTCGTACGATAGTTAACCGATATTTGATACTTGTAACGTACCCGTGGGTACTCTATTTTTCTAATATATTTCATGCAAGTGAATTGATGATTTTCTTACGTATTAATATAATATTTGTGTATTGAGTCTATTGTGTTATAAACGAACACAAATTGTGGAATTGTTAAACTTTTGTTGTGATTTTAATATTGTTAATTGAACAGTTTAACTATTAGTTAAATTATATAAAAATTCATATTTTTATTTGACGTACCCATGACCTTAAATTTTTTTAAATGTCTATCCCGTACTCGTACCTATGCATCACAGATGATATGTGGTTACAAGACTTGTGTCGTTTTTGTCATTTCTATCAATTTAACTCTTGTTGTGTTCCTAGACATATGTTGTATATTTTATTTTTCTATTTATTTCTAAAGTTTTATTGGCTGAAGTTTTGTATTATTTTTTTATTCTATCCACATGCCTTCCTCCACAAGCCACAATGCATCAAATCAACCATATTATATAAATACAGAAATTTAATGCTGGCTGTTGTTTGTTCGCAATCCTCCAGGTTAAACATTGGGCTCAATCTGGGATGTTCGATGTGTATCTTTGAGTCAAGTGCTTACAACTCTAAGGTTAAGTGTTCGTGCACTATTAAACCTTATCATTCAACATTGCACTTTAGGGTTGTTTAAAAAAACACTGAGCACTATGCAAGAGTAAAGACAACCATGCACAATTGTGTGTGAAAATTTACATGCAATTTAATTCTAGCAATAAAGGTGAAAATAAGACATGTTACAAGTTATAACCATTAACGGTTACCACCTTACTTGTTCAAGCCTCCTCATTCAGGATCTATCTCATTCAAGATCTAGATGTTGACAAGCAACATGTCATCTCCTATCTAATAGGAACATGCTACACATGCTATTACATGCATGCATGCACAAATTTAAGATAAACAGAGCCAAGAGGTTTAACAAATTAACTCAAATCTTCAGATGCTTGTGTAAGGCTTCGGGTTAATTCTCGGAACTTCCTTCAACAGGCCCACTATCACGGACTTCAGATGCACAAGGTTGAAGATCTCAGCCATGCTTGATTGAGACATCACTACATGCAAAGGGGAAAATATGGATATGAGAATATAAATAGTAGAATAATATAAAAGAAATAATAAACAGATACAACAAAGTGCATCAATACCATATATAAGTAGGCGTTTAGTTATGACATCAGAGTATATAGATGGTTTTATTATCATTCTAATATAAAGTTGTATATTGCTAATCGACATGGAGAAACAGATTAATATTAAACTTCTACATGATAAAAATGAGTTCAAAATCCATAATGTCCCCCAGAATTTAGATAGGTAAAATGATTTTTATTGGAAATGGTTTCTTTTGTTATTTATTATTCGAAGCCATTTTCACTATGCTTCAGGGGAAATGGTAAAAAGAGGAATAAAAACAAGATATGTATGCTCTGGAGGCTTCTAAAAGCTTTAAAAAATACAGATGTTGATTTTTAAGTTTCCAGAAGGGTTATTGACATACTTTCCTATGTCAAGTTCCTCATTTACAGCTCAATTACAAAAGAAATTGGTAACTAATGCGAAAAAAGTGTTTGTATATAAGTTGCTATTAATGTAACAGCAGAAACTAAAATTGAATTCCCAAAATAAATATTTCAAACAAAGAATTCTAAGACATGAACAAACAATCTTGTAGTTTAATAATACTCATGAAAAAATCAAAGTTGGGCAACCGACAAGTTAATATTTGGCAAGAAAATTTCCTGATTTAACTGTCTAGTCTAGAGGATATACTACTGTCAATCAAGCACATTAGCTTAAGAAAATTACATCACACCTTTGTAAGAAGTGGTTTTGCTTCTTCAACAACAGAAGCAGCTCGTTCAGCCAATGAGTAGCTGTTGGCAACACCAATTTTCTCTACATCTCGCCCAAGACGAGTAAATATCCCAACTAATGCATCCAAACTTACCCTTGTAACCCTTCAATCTTTTCCTATCAACACACAAGAAGACCTTCTTTATGACATTCCTGTCAATGAGGTCGCAGCTGAAGTGTTGGGAATTAGGCATCTCGCGGAGTAATGTCGATTACAGTCTCCATAAGAAGAGCCTGACTGGTAACTTCAACCGATGAAATTCCTTGGATGATTGTTTTTATAATCTTCCAATTCTACAAAAAAAGAAAACACAAATGTTTAAACAATATTAACTTGTACCTATTAAAAGCTACGTTTGAAATGATAAAAAAAAGCCCGACTTATTAGCAAATCATACAGATTTACTAGATACATAATACATCATTATTTTTTCAAAATAAACCCTTAATTAAACTACTAGGGTCCTGGGCAATGAAAAGACATAATTAAACACATAATACACTCCAACTTCTAGTGATATGCTGAACAGTGCTACTAACGAGTTTATTTAATAATTGATAGGTACAGAGCAGTTTAACCCAAACCAACTAAAATAGCAAACTCCAAAACCTACAATACCTGGGATAGTACGAATATCCAAATGAGCACACCTCTGACTAAGCTGCATTATCAATACTAATCTTAAGGAAGATTCACACGACATAACACATCACCAACAGTCACACCAACTCTGGATCACTCACGTGGTGTTTCCAGTACTTATACATAACCCGACAAGCCTGAGAAAATCAGTTAAGATGTTGCTGTGTACTTCCTAACTTGGATCGTATTTGGAACCCTTCCAACCATGCCAAACTAAGTGCAAAAAGAAAATGCACCTAAAACCCAAAACAGTCCAACACCACCTTCCCCAAATTAGCTGCCTACCACCAAACCCGAAATTCAACTTAAACGGACGCCACTCTAGTTCGCCTCCAAATGGCACAAGCGAGGAATAGTTCCAGTAACAACTAACACCTCTAGAAGGATCTTCGATCGGAGAAGTGAGGCTCAACATCCCTGCATCTGCAGAACTAGCCCTTATCCTGTGTTATTTTCTTCGAGTCCATATAATGAAGTAGAGCATACTATTTAATGAATTTCTCGGAAGAGTAATCATAGTGAAAGATAGAGGTAACTAGGAATGTTGACACATGCAATGGAGGTTCCCAACCATATTTAACAAATCTTCAAACTCAAAAGGTACTTATACTAGTTCCTCAAGTGAAGCTCAATTTGTGTTACACATATACTGCTAAGAAAAATTCTCCATCTGCGCACAAAATATATCCCTACAATCAAAAACATGGTAAAATTAATCAACAATTCACATTAGCACAAATACAAAGGATAATGATGATGATCATATCTAACTTATGACAACAATCTACCCAACAACAAAAAACAAAATATTTACATAATCATTTGCCAAATGTTCTACCTATACAAAGAAACCTCAAGTATTGATTACAAAAGTTTAGATTTACATTAAAAAATAATAATTTAAACTTTACCTTACAAGATCTAACACAATAGCAGAAAATTGGGAAGGAAAAAAATGAACAAAATTGAGAAGGAAACAAAATTAATAATAATGGATTTTCATTTTCACTAGAACCCTAATTCCGTGCAAAAACAAAATTATGAGTAACATGGAAAACTAAAAAACCAAAACTATGATGCACAACAAACACTTATCTAGTGACTAACTAGCAACATCTATCAAAATTTAGGTTGAAAACTGAAAATCCAAGTGAAGTGTGTGATGGTATTGTTGGCACAATGAAGTGAATTTCACAAACAAGTATGAGAAGTGAAATAATATATAAATGTAATGAAAAGTAATAACTGACTTGTTCATGATTTCAATGATGTGCAGTTTAATGAGAGGGAATGAGGTAAGGAAAAGAGAGTGGATGAAAGAGAATACGAAGGTAAAAGAGAGCCAAAACTGAGGAACAAAAAAATCTAAACAGAGTCTTCTTTTGGGCCGAACCTCCTTTAGTCCAATCATAGGGGAAAATTTTCCCTTGTACCCTCCTTATTATACCTATACCCCCAAATTTAAAATGAAATTACTATTTTGCCCTCGTATAAATAATAAAACCTCAAAAAATTACCATTCCACACTTTCACATTTTCGGAACAGAGAGTAAGTTTTTTTTCAAAATTTCCGGAGAAGTTGAGAAACAAGTTTTCCGGTACAGAGGTTGTATTCCGGAAACGTTGTTTATTTCGCGTTTTCCGGTTGGTGGGAATCTGTAGGAGTTTTCGGTACAGAAAGTTTCCGGAAAACTTATTTTTACATTATCGGTACAGAAAGGTTTCGGAAAACTTGATTGCCCAACGTTTCCGGTAGTTACCGGAGAACTTGAGCATCAAGTTTTCCGGAAGTTACTTATATTTTTTTTTAATTTAATTAATTATAATTTTATAACTTATTGTGATTTAATTCTTTTAATATTTTAATTTTTCAGTGGGTGCACGAGGAAGAGACGGCAAAATCATTCGAATTACACGGGACACTGAGACTTCTACATCGACTCCGATGAATCCCCCAGAGAGGATTCGACCGACAGCTTCAAGGAGAAGAAGACGTATGATTATTGAAGATGATGATGAGGGACATAATGATCAGGGGGAGCCTTCTACAGTGCATGAGGAAGATGTGGTACATGAGCATATGGTGCACGAGCAGGTGGATGTACATGAGCAGGAGGAGGTTGTATCTGCTCATGAGGGAGAGCATATGGAGGAGGAACATGATGGAGCTGAGGGACCTGGTGAGCTCACACGGTATCCTGGAGGACCTTATGATTTGTCTGTCCTTACACGATACCGTTATCATGTTTCAGCTAGACTATGGTTTGGCGAGGTATATTAAATTAATTATTACGTATTTAAATTAATTATTATTTGTTGTCTAAATTTAATTTTAATGTCATATTTTTTTTTTGTATACAGGAGCGACCATTGCTGAAAATTGTTGCGCATGGGAAGAAAATGCAACAATTTACTCCGCCGGTACTTCCGCGACCCATAGAGAATTGGGTGAATTTGTCTGGTCTGAACCCATTACAACGGGGTAGTTTGAAGATGATCGACAACAACTTGATATCTGCCTTTGTTGAAAGATGGCATTTCTGAGACCATCGACATTTCACATGCCATTTGTGAATGAGATTACTTTGGATGATGTTGCAATCTTCTCGGATTGCCTATAGGGGTGAGTCTATCAGTCCACTCCGTGTAATAGATAAACGGCATGTAATCTTGCCGTCATCATCTATTTAGGAGTGACCACAGAAGGATCTGGTGAGGAGACCAGAAGACTAGAGCGTGCACACTATAAGATTGATTGTGAAGGAGGTGTTCAGAAGCAGTGATGCAGCATGAGAGGTTGACTGTGCTGCAGGGCATATCTGTTGAATTTAGTCAGTAGTACTATTTTTAGCCTGATACAGAGTCATACTCTATTGATCGCGAAGTACCTCCCTTTATTCAGATATTTAGATGGGTATAGATAGATATGCATGGTACTGATGCACTAGTGTGCTTTATGACTACCTCTCAGATGCTGCTATTAGACACCAAACAACTAGGTGGATACATGACGTTGCTTTCAGGTATCATTATATTTTAGTTTAATGTTATATTTATTTAATTTATTTATGTGTTATTTAATTTGTTAGTATTAAATTATTTAATATTTTTAATTCATATGTATAACAGTTGCTGGATTTACGAAATATCTTCCGAATATATTGTAAATAAGAGGTGTCAGGGTTTGCTGAAACGTGGAATGTTTTGCTAGCCGAATGATTATAGGATGTGCTATAAGCAATCCAAGCATAAGTCCACGAATACAGAAGTATTATTGATGCATTGACACCTGCAGATGTTATATGGAGACCATGGGAGAATCACAGGGGTGTCATTCCTTTTGATGATATCACACTTATATACTATCACATTGATTATGCTCGCAGCACTGTAGTGAAATATCTACCCAGAGAGGTGTTTGAGAACAATTCGGATATACTCCAGTATATTCCTTCACCGCCACTTCAGATCTGCTAGATTATTTTGATGTAGATGTGGAATGGTTGGCGGAATATGTGACGCAGTGACAGAGCATTCCCAAAGCTTTCGTCCAGCTACGATATCCATCTGAGTGTGAAGATGGATATATCTGGAGTGGTCTATCAGGTGTCTCATCCATGCCTTAAGGTGCGACCAGATGTGACCTCATGGTCCACGTTATATATGATAACCGTGTTACGCCACCAGTGTAGATGCTTTCTAGTTCACTAGTCTCTATCCAATTATTATCCTACAGACAGATCGAGTGATCTTTTACAAGCAGGGGTGATGAACATCATAGCTAGTCCAGATGATATGAGTTTCTGTTATATAAGCATATTTTATAAAATATAGCTTTGTATTTATCACAGTAGTCGCACTATTTAAGTAGTAACTTTTTGTAATCTGTTGTTAATGTAGTTAATTTTCATGAACTCATTCTTGACATGAACTATTATAATAGGTCGTTATATATATATGAACACTGATGTTAGTTATTTTATTTAATTATTGTTATGTCGGTACTTATTAATTTCATTGTTATGTTAGTTATTTTATTATTATTGTATTGTCGCGAGTTACTTATTAATTATTGTTATGTTAGTTATTTTACTTATTATTGTTATGTTGGTTACTTTGTTAATTATTAAATATTGTTATGTCGGTTACTTTATGAAATAAATACAAGATAAAATCAATTACTAAAAGGCATGACAAAAAGCTAAAATTAATTAATAACAATTGAAATGTCGGTTACATTAAAGTGATTTTGTATCAATTTTAAAACATTAGTTCATCTAAAGACATTGCATCTACGGGTTCCGTAGGTGGATTTTGGGTAACACGTGACAACCGGCCTAATAAATACCCCCAGTGTTGTAGACGGCTTGTGTATGCTATTGCCCAAGAAGTTGCTTCATTGGTACGATATTGCTTCCAACCTGGTGCAATGTCTGGCATTGGAAATCCATCTTTCATCTTTAACTGCAAAAATTAAATAAATTAACAAAATATAAGACAAAAATTATCAGAATAAAATTTAAAAAAGTATAAGAAAATAATTACCGGAACCCAGTGATTTCCATTAACAAAACCAATACAACAAATGCGATCATTTTTTGTCGATCCGGCATTGACCCTGCATAGGAAAGAAGTCATTGAAAATGTCAGACCGACGTGACAAGATAATTTATATGCTGTCGCTATCGACGTAACCATGATCAGGTATGGACAACCATTTATCAAGGGTTGAACACTTAAGCCGGATATCATCAACGGAATCCTCTTACTCTCTTTAAGCGTCGGCTGTGAACAATCTATTCATATGGATTACATGAGAAACAATCTTGATCCAATCGGACTTGCGGACCAAAGACCTAACACTCTTCAACCGAGACCAGCAATAATGCAATATAGCGTAAAAACACATTCCATCAGCTTGCCACTCAAATATGTTCATCGATATGTATGAGCTGAATAATATCAGATGAAATTTGTGTCAATAACAATTTTTGTAAGAATGAATGACTAGAGGGGTGTTTCTTTGATTGAGAGCTTGTCTCTCCTTTGATTGAGAGGTTTGGGAACCAATATCTTCACATATGTTGCAGTTAACATGCTCAAAAGTAAGAAGGGTATCGATATACATCATATCCATCTGGCTTCATACCCTTACTCTTCTTCACTCTTCTTTGGTTTTTGACTTTTTCAGGTGGTGGAGACTATTGAACTTGTACTTGGAAAAGCAAGTTCCACGCACTTTACTCTTCAACACTCGTTTCCCAATAAACAAGTGATCGAAAGCGTTTCCATAAAGGCATTCATGCTCAGTAGATATATCCAACTCTGATCCACTTCTGTGTCTTGAGTGAGTTCACGATTCCATGCTTAAATTTTCTCCATTTGAAATGCACAGAATCTAGAGGAATTGGTTACCCATTAATTTATATTGTCCCAATCACCAAGCACAAGGTAAATCTGTATGTCTTCTCAGAAGAAACACCCACATATAATTGTCAGTACCGCCACCCAACAACTTTGTCGTATTCTCAGCAATACGTCTTGGAGCTTCTGTTTGATAAAATGTATTCAATCTCTGATAAAATGGATTTATGTGCTCATGCTCTTCATCCATAAAAACTTTTTTGAAACGAGGCTCTGATTCTTTTATGTTGTAACCTTATTCATGTTGTTCATAGCCTCCCAACATTTACACAATCACCCATGCATTTTCTAACATTAACTTTCAGTTTCCGTGAGTCCTGACTCAACCCTGTATAATTTTTTTTACAGAACATTAGAAAATATATAGAAATAAATATACAATACAATTCAGCAATTATATAAATTCAAAACAATATACTAATAAACTTATATTAAACTACCTATTGTCGTTGTTCCAAATGCATCACTTTATTTGTCCATGCTTCAAACAAAATTCTTTCCTTATGTGGAGTCAACCAAGTTTTCTATTGACATAATCAACAAACACTTTAGTATCAACACATGATTGTTCAAACATATGCAAGCGCATCATATACTCTTTTTCATTACTACAATACATAATGTCTTTCCACATATTCAATATTGACTCTTGTCTATCCTTTAAGACATATTGCTTGCATTTTGCTCCAACATTTTTTTCGATATGAAATCGACAAAGTAAATTAACAGCATGTGGAAACACAATGCCAACTGCATTCATTAACGCAAGATCTCTGTCTGTCACAATTACTTGAGGGAATTTATTTTGTGTAACAAACAAATCTTTTAATCTCTCTAATGCCCAACAAAAGTTTTCTTCCCTCTCACATTCCAAATAAGCAAACCCAACTACAAATGTTTTCTCTGTTGATGTCATACCAACAATTTCAAGTAATGGCATTCTGTATTTATTGGTTTTGTAGGTACTGTCCATAATCAACACAATCGGAAACAAATTCAACAACTTCACTGAATCTGGATGCGCCCAAAAAATATCTCTCATAACATCGGAGTCTTCACGCTTTCTATTCCAGCACACATATTTTGCATCTTTAATTAACTTGAATAAATGTTGCATCTCTGTTCTATTACCTCTCACGCGCAATCGAATGATACTTCTCTGTTTATATATTTGTGAGATCTTAGTAACATTACTCTTATCTCGGTCTTGCAATGAGAGTAATATGTGTCTCGGTGCAACATTATATTTTGTTAATTCATGAACATGCTTTCTATCTTCTTCATTTAAGCGCCCAACATATGCATGCCCCTCCAAAGTATCAGGTAATTCATGGTTGTGAATTCCACAAATTACTTTAACTATCCATCCTGAACCATCTTTTAATGGTTTTGATCTAAGCTTGAAAGGACAATCACATTTTTTTGTTGAACTTCGAATAGAACTAGCAGCACACTTGTATTTTCCCCCTTTGTCACAACCTAATATTAATTTATTTCTCCGTCCTTTCTCACCCGTCTCTATATCTGATCTTCTGATAATAACGGTAACTTTATTTTTTATACCAATTTCTTTTGCCCATTTCACAACAGTATCCCTTGAATCAAATATCTGAAATAAAATAATTATAATTAATCACAAAAATATATTTGTATAATATTAATATTAAATATATTTATTCATACCTGATCTGTGTCAAAAATATTTGTAGTATCGACGCATGTTTTGTCCATTAATAGTAGTGGATTATCCATATCTGTTAACATTTAAAAAAAATTAAAAAAAATTAAAAAACTTAAAAAAAAATTAATAAAATATGGTCTGTACCGGAAAACTCAAAAATGAAGTTTTCCGGAACCTAATACTGTACCGGAATACTTGCCAACCAAGATTTCCGGACACAAAGTTTCCCTTTTGTACGGAAAAGTCAGTTTAACATTCCGTACTAACTCTGTACCGGAAAACTCAGTTTAACATTTCGGATTTACTCTGTACCGATCTTGTTTCAAGTATTCCGGTAGTTACCGGAAAACTGCCATTACCAAAAATCTGTTTTACGGCTGGGTTTATGACAATTGTAAAAAAATTACATTTCCGGTATAATAGTCATTTACAAAATGGTGAAAAAAATTGAGGGTAGTTTTGCCATTTTTGAATTTTTTTAGGGGTACAAGGCAAAGTGTGGGGGTACAAGGGAAATTTTTCATCATAGGGATAGGTTGAAATCTTCTTTTGGGCCGAACCTCCTTTAGTCCAATCATAGGGATAGGTTGAAATTGGATTGAAAAATTTCCCCTATACCCCAATAGTTTGCCTTGTACCCCAAAAAAATTCGAAAATGTCAAAACAACCCTCAATTTTTTTTTTGCTATTTCAAAGAAAGTAAATGTAAATATTTTTTTCACCATTTTGTCATTCACCCAACCGTAAAAGAGATTTCCGGTAGGCTCCAATTTTCCGGTAACTACCGGAATACTTGGAACAAGATTTCCGGTACAGAGTAAAGTACCGGAAATGTTAAAACTGAGTTTTCCGGTACAGAAGGGAAAAGTTGTGTACCGAAAACCTTATTTGACAAGTATTCTGGTACAGTAGTAGATTCCGAAAACTTCATTTCTAAGTTTTCCGGTACAGACCAACTTTTTTTAATTTTTTTTTAAGTTTTTTAATTTTTTTTAAATGTTAACA
>PGTU02005434.1:0-10403 GCA_002896215.2 Cicer echinospermum
AAAGGACAACCTGGGAAAAATGAGGATATAAAGTCGAATAAAGACCTGCTAGGTCAAAAACAAGAAGGGGCAACCTAGGTGAAAATGAATGAAGACCTTTTAGGTCAAAAACCCAGAAGGGCTACCTAGCTAAAAATTAGGGCCACAAAAAAAATAGAATGAAGAAGTTATAAAGGAAAATGTGCAAATAATATGGCTTACACAGATCGAAGTCGAATCAATATATTCTGAAAGGTTGTGAAGATAAATTGAGGCAAATCATATCTTCCAAAGTGGGTCAATAACGCTATTGAAATTATGGAATGATTTATTAGCACACTTCTTTTATGAAAAACTACTAACAAATTGGGTCATTTACCTATATGAGATCACCTTATCTTCTTATCTTTCAATGAATTCTTTTTTTGTACCATAGATTTTTTCATTAAATATCATTGTTTGAACCTTCCTTCACTACTTTCTTGTGTTATAAATCTTTTTTGTCAAAATGCATTTTTATGATAATCATAGTTGGGGCACAAAATATGTGAAATGTCAAGAGTCCAAACTAGTATGAGTCTTTACATGTTAAGGCAGGGGCAATAAAGATCAAGTCGGATGTAATAAAAAAATCTCTTTTAAAGATCAAAAGGACAATCACCACCATTATTGAAGTGATGCCACTTTTTCAGTCATTAACCAAGGATTCATGTCCGTAAAGAGGTGAAAGAAATAAAAAAAAAATTGAAAATAAAGTTGAATGAAGAAAAAAAGATTGAAAATGAAGGAAAATGTTCATTCATAAATTGCACTCATGACATTTCATATTAGTGGTTTAAAATTTAAGTTGAGACCACTAACCCAAACCCTATTATTTAAGAGACGAGATTATGACCCCATCCTCTGATTTAAGAGCAGGGATGATTGGCCCTCATCCTCTGATTTAATAAGCTGGGATGACTGGCCTTCAGCCTCTAATATAAGAACTAGCCGCCCGCACAAAAATTTGATTAATATATTCGCTTAATGAATTTTGAGTCCCATAGGAAGAATTACTGAATACACTAAAGAAGACCACGTACATAAGATATCACTTTTTGACAAATTTGGAGGCATCTAAATACATTACTACTAACAGTCATCTAACCTCATTAGATGACGATAACTGCACGTATCTGTCGAAGTCTGAAAGCTTTTCAGTGGAGTCGTAGAGAAATGATGGCATAATTGAACTCCCAATGCAAATAGGTCGGTCACTTTTGAAATCAGCGTTTCATTTAATGTAGATATCATACCGCCTATAGCTGCTTATTGAGGAGACCATGCATCCATTCTACCGGTGTGGGGCCATCAACCATACATCAAAAGCTAAAGCATATGTCATGTATATGACCAACTGAGAATCGTGTCAGAAGAGAAGACTCGTTGGTGAGTAAGTTTTCCACCACCACTGTATGTTGAATAATAAGAATAAGCTCTGGAGACCTCCTTCCAAACACTAAAAATCGTGGGCACCGCTTAATCGAAACGACAAATAGAAAACCACATTTATAAACACAACTATTATGGTTGTTAGATTCATGTTAAGCAGAGGGATATCCATGACACGTTTGGGAAAGAATGAAGAACCTCTCAAATGACTGATAAACTTCCTGAGAAATAGAGATAAATGGGGTTTAGATTAGAACCAACCAAAGTTTACTAGCAAAGATTGGCTAAACAAAAAAAGGTTAGCTCGGATTTAAAATCGATACCTAGAACCAAGATGATGCCCATTTGTGACATTCAACATAGTTCAAAGTGCATGAGACCAAACAAACTCCATATTGCAATAGCCGGAGATGATCTTCATTGGTGATGCTAATTGGGGTCGTCCATATATGCAAAACAGAAATCAAGAATGGGGAGACAATCAAGTTGCCTATAGTATCAATGCAATTCTCATATTTTGAATAATCCATATAACAAATGATTGTACTAAAATCCCGCCACATAACTTTGAACCATCTTACTAATCTGGCCATAAAAGATAATGAAAAGATTTTTAATTTTCCCATTAAAATTGTTAAAATCGGTAAAACAAGAAGCTAAGGAATTATGCCCGCATAAGGAACAATAAAAGTGATTATCTAGGAAAAAGTAAATAGAAACGAAGTTAAGTCGACACTATCTTAAAGAAATAAGTATATCATGAACACAATCCACTCCTACAGAAGACAAAGATATTTTATCTCGTCATATCGAGATATGTTATGGATGACATATAGCATATGGAGCATAAATTCCTTTAAAATCCTATTTTTCTTCTGGTAAACAAGGATTAAGGCGAATAAAAGCCCGATATGTCATTAAAAATTAGGGAAGAGGTAAAAAAAAAAAATTGACGATGGATCCTTCGCTGTGGCAAATTATCCCCAATGATAGCCAATATTGTACAGTGCTGAAAGGAAGGCAAAGTTCAAATGTGTGTCGACTATAGGGATCTTAACAAAGCCAGTCCTAAAGATGATTTCCCGTTACCTCACATCGATATTTTTGATGACAATATGGCTCGCCATTCACTTTTCTCCTTATGGATGGATATATCAGGTACAATCAAATCATGATGGCAACCGAAGATATGGAAAAAAACTTTCATCCCCCCTTAGGAAACATGTGTTACAAGGTAATTCCTTTTGGTCTAAAGAATGTTGGGGCAACCTACCAAAGAGCTATGTAACTCTATTCCATGACATGATGCTAGGAGATAAAACTTTATGTAGATGACATGATTGCTAAGTCCAAACAGAAGAAAATATGTGATTGATCTAAAGAAACTCTTCGAAAGATTCAGAGTTCAAGCTAAAATTTTAACCCCTTCAAATGCACTTGTAGGCGTACAATCGGGTAAATTGTTAGAATTGTGGTTAGTCAGAAAAGAATAAGGCGACCCGCATAATGTTCGAGCCATTTTGGAATACCTCCCAAAGGTACAGGCAGAGAGAGTTTCGTGGCTTTTCTTGGGAGACTAAATTATAGTTCAAGATTTATATCACAACTAATTGCACTGTGAATTGATCTTAAACTTTTTACGGAAAAAATAAACAGTTTGTATGGAACGGAATAATGTAACATAAAAACATAAAGAATAAGTATTTAGAACATGTATAAACATACAAAGATTGACATGAGATGTTGTCATTTACAATACACGAGTATCGCGCTTTGATACACATTCAACTGGGGGCAACCTGTAAAGACCCATAATTTTAAAGTACACTTTATGTATTTTTTGTGTATTTTGATTTTGGCTCGGAGGCTTTTTAGCAAAGTTTATAATATTTTGAGTTTATATGACCATCAAAAATATTTGATGCCGATTAGAATTACTCATCGATATAAATTAAATTAACTGCGGTGAATCTTTACGAGGAATTTTAATGGGTTACGGGTGAAATGGTATTTTTAATTAATATGTAGACATTTGTTAAGTTTACAATTAATATATATATATATATTATATATATATATATATACTTATATATATATAATATATAATACATATATGGTTTGTTTGGAGAAAAAGAAATGAAAGGAAATTAGAAGGGAAGGAAAACGAAAAGGAAATGATATATAAAGGAAAGAAGGAAAAAGGAAGAAAGGAAAACAAAGGAAAGAAATTGAGATTTTTCCATCTCTTCCTCTGTTAACGCGAGAACCCTTCTTCCCTCCTTCCATCTTTCGTTTTCGGTTTCTTTCTTTGCTTTGAAAACATAAACCCAAGGTTTGGTGAGTGTGAAAGAGAAGATTACTCAACTTCATACTTCCTCTTTGATTAGAAAACGAAGAAAAACGGTGTTAGGGTTTCTAAAACCGTCAAACACAAACCTCTCCGTTTCATCTAGATCTAAGCTCCATTTCACGAAGGGATAGAAGGAAAGTTGCTCACCACCACACTACGGTGCTAGTGGACTAACTTGGAAGCGACGTCGCGAGAGGAGATTTTATCGGAATTACTCGCGATACCGGAAACGCACGTTGAAGCTAACATTAAAGGTAAGGGCTCCTTCCAAACTTTTAGTTTGCATTTAGGACTTATCTGTAGTTGTGTGGAAAGGAATTTTGTTAGGGTTGAATGTATTGATTTTAGGGAAAATGAATCTAAGGTTCTGTGGGTAAAATCTTAGAGTTAGGTTTGACGATATGATGGAAGTTTCGTGGAAAATGAACTTAACTCATTTGTGTATGATTTTGAGTAAATGAAATTTGATGTGTTTGAGTTATGTTATGTTGATTTGTGTTCGTCGTATTTGACGTGTTCTAAGTAATACCGATGAAATTTGATGTGTTTTGGTGTGGATTGTGAATTGAATTTGATAATATGTTTGAGTTGGCTTTGTTGTGGAATTTGAAAAACTATTAGAGTTAAACGAGTATTAAAAATGGAATCTTTTAATATCTCGGTTACTTAATGTTTTGTTTGAAATCGTTTAAGTTAAATGAGTATTAAGAATGGGGAATCTCTTAATGTCTTGTTACTTAAATTCGTTTTGAAATCGTTTAAGTTAAAGAGAGTATTAAGATGGGGGAATCTCTTAATATTTCTGTTTACTTAAAGTTCGTTTGAAATCGTTTAAGTCAAAAGAGTATTAAAGAATGGGGAATCTCTTAATATTTTATGTTTGCTTAATATTGTTGTGAAAATCGTTAAGTTAAATGAGTATTAAAAGTGGGGAATCTTTTAATATCTGCATTTTGCTTAACGATGTTGTGATGGAGTCAGTATCAATGCTCATGCATTTTCATGCTTTTTCTAAATCGTGCAGACCCGTGATAGGTGGCACCTTGATAAATAGTACTTTGGCTGGTGATAGGCGTTACATTTATGATTTTACATTTTTGAAAACCGTGCAGACTCGTGATAGGTGGCACCTCGATAAAACGATACGGTCCCGTGATAGGCAGTACATTTATGGTTTTCGCTTTTTGTAAATTGTGCAGACCGTGATAGGTGGCACCTTGGTAAATAGTACTTTGGCCTGTGATAGGCGGTGCATTTACAATTTACGTATTTAGTAAACCGTGCAGACCCATGATAGGTGGCACCTCGTAAACGATACGGGCCCGTGATAGGCAGTAACGTTTATGGTTACGCTATTTAGTAAATCGTGCAGACCCGTGATAGGTGGCACCTCGTAATTGGTACTTTGGCCTGCGATAGGCGGTACAATTATGATTTTACGGCCCTTCGAGGAGTGGTTTTGGTTTGGAATTCCGAGTCCATGCATTTTGGCATATACGCATTGCATTAGGGTGCTTGGCACACGAGTCGTGTTTGAATCAAGTATATGATTGAATGGTTTGAATTGGAATTGTTGTGGTAATTGTGTTGGAATTGCTAAGTATTATGTATTGATTAGCGTGTGTGAGTGCGATGGATTGTAAAACTATCTCGAAAACCAATTCGTCGTGGTGATTGTGTGGATTATGCTAAGTGTTAAGTTTTGGAGTATGTGTGAGTGTGATTGAATTAGTTTAAGTATTTTTGAAGAATAAGCAGGGAAATCGATTTCCCAATCGATGGGATGAGTTGCAGGAAGTTCACTATTTTAACCTAATCGATTTGCCAATCGATTGTATATAAATATGTCTTTCAAAATCTTTTAAGAAATCGATTTGGAAATCGATAGCCAGAGAGGCAAGAACTCAGCAAAACTGCCAAAATCGATTTGGAAATGGATTTGCAACACAGGAACTCAGCAAAACTGAAAAAAAATCGATTTGGCCATGCAGGAACTCAGCAGAACTGACCAAATCGATTTGGCAATCGATTGGCTCAGTAGAAGTCCTTATTTTGAGTTAGATAATTGATTGCTCAATTGATTTATCATTGCTTTGGTCAGTTATGTATTACTTGATGATTGAGAACTTCATTTTGATTCATTTTTAATTGGCAAGCATTATATGAACTTTAGCATATGGAAAATCCTTTTAAGGTGCATGCTTAGTTGAAAGGTTATTTTGTGCATTTAAAACTTAAATGTTATGTGTTATCTGTTAATTTCGGTTGGTGACCCTTTACAACTATTGTGGAAATCTGGGCTTTGCTCAGATGAGAGCCAGGACGATCCTGCCAGTTCGTACCCTACGGATGGAAACTTGACTGGAGCTATGTAGAGGATCTCACGGGGCGCGTGGAGACCACTCAGGGTGTATAGTTTTTTGGTAGGATGATCAGATTAGGTTGGATGTATAGGGACTAGACGTCCTTCTTTGGGTTGCAGTATTTTAATTTGGAAAACTGTACCTATACTAATATTGTCTGTTTGACATTTTACTATGATGGGGTCTATGTACCACCTTTTGGAGTGTAATACTTTGGATTCGTATTTTGAGAAACTTTTCCGCTGCTGTAAAATATAATGACTCAAATTATTTATCCAAAGTATTTCCTAATTTGTTTTCTCTATATTAGTTTAATTTTCTTTTTCAAAAAAAAATACACCCTTGCTTTAAATCGGGGTGTTACATTGTGGTAAAAAGAGCTTGGTTTGGTTTCTTTGGGGCTGTGGAACCTTAGTTAAGATTGTAGGTCAACCTATAAGTTGGGATTATTATCTGATATGTGTCGGTTTAGGGGTGAGTTGTCAGGTCCGCTATAATTATACGGTTAATGTGGTCGGAAGCTAGTTTTGGAATTATTTGAAGTATGTTAAGACCTACTTTGATGATGGTTTTATAGGAAAAAACCATGCCGCCAAGGAGGGGATGACGTTCCGAGAGCCAATGCTAATAGGGACGATCGAATGGCGGAAGCTATGAATAACATGGCTGCTCCTGTGCTGACAGACTGCTGCCAAGACTCAACGTGATCTGAAAAAGAGGGGAAGAGAGATCGTGCTGCAGAGTCAAGAGGTAGAAGACTTCCGTCGTTACAACCTCCCAAGTTTAAAGGGATGAGAATTCAGAGAAAGCAGATCATGACCCAGAAGTGGAGAAGATCTTCGAAATGATTAACTGTCAGGCAGAAGTGAAGGTCAACTATGCCACTTATTATGTACTAGGGGATGCTGGATACTTGGTGGAGGAGTGCAAGATTGTTGATGAGAATCAGCTACAGGAAGGTGAACTGGAATCCTTCAAAAGAAGTTTTTAGACATAATATCTTCCGAGAGTACCAGGACTAAGCTGGGTGATGATTTCCATGAAAACTGCATCAGAGAACATGCCGTGCGGTGAATAGCGCTAGTTTGAATCGCTATCGAGACACTTCAGGTTTTTCCGTGAACCATTCATGTGTAATCGTTTCCAAGACGGACTAAAGTACGAGATTCAAGACTCGGTCTTGCCTTTGGGAATTCGACGTTTCCAAGTTCTTGTGGAAAAATGTAGGGAAGTTGAGGATATGAAGAATAAGAGGACTAGCCGAGGAGGGAATTTTAATTCTGGAGGCCCTAGTCGGGTGAATTTTCAGAACAAAGGAAAGCAAGTTGCTAAACCTTACAATCGACCACGAACTAACAACGGTGGGCAGAATCACCCAGGGAACCAGAATTTTGGGAGACAACTGGGACGAGTGGTTCGTTGTTTCCGATGTGGGGAAGAGGGACATTATGCTAACGCTTGTACCCCTAATACTCTCACCTGCTACAATTGTCAGAAACCCAGGACACATGGCAAAGGATTGCACAGCTCCGAAGGTAGAACCAGTTGTGATTGTAACTAGGGCTACTCGTCCTACTGCTAGAGGACGCATTTATTGTGTGAGTGCTGAAGAAGGGAATCCATCTGGTAATCTGATTCAACGTGACTGTGAGATTGCAGGTAACACTCTAACTACACTTTTTGATTCGGGGGCAACCCATTCCCTCATTGCTATGGATTGTGTGAATCGCTTGAAGTTATCTGTGTCTGCTTTACCTTTTGATTTGGTTGTTATCCACACTGCCAAGACTTTGACAGTAAATTTTGCATGTTTACATTGTCAATAAACTATTCATAATAGGGATTTCTTGGTTAATTTGATTTGTTTACCTCTACATCACTCGAGGTCATCTCTCGTATGGATTTGGAAGTCTTACCATTATGTGATCTTGTATTGTGCTCGTAATTGGTTCTTTTTCCCGAACCAGGAGTTGTTAATACCTAGCCGCCAACAAACTCCGAGTGTCGCTAAGAGAAGGAACACATGAGTTTTCTGTCTCTTGGCTAATTGGAGGCAAAGATAAATGTGGACATAGATGGATGTGATGCTCGTCAGTGAGTACCAGGATGCATTTTCAACGAAATTCCAGGATTGCCACCAGTAAGAGAAGTGGAATCTTCGTGACTTACACCCAGGAACGGACCTATTTCAATGGCTTCTTATCGAATGTCGCCATTAGAATTAAATGAGCTCAAAAGCCAAATCGAAGACTTGTTGGAGAGGAAGTTTATAAGACCAAGTTTATCACCGTGAGGAGCTCGAGTTTTGCTGTTAAGAAGAAGGACGGAAGCTCGCGCTTATGTGTGGATTATAGACAACTTAATTAAGGCAACTATTAAGAATCGTTATCCCTTGCCACACATCGATGATTAATGGATCAATTGAGAAGGTCCGCGATATTTTCGAAGATTGACTTGAAGTCGGTTACCATCAGATTCGAGTAAGAGAATGAGATATTCAGAAAACTGCTTTCAGAACCCGTTATGACATTATGATATCTGGTATGCGTTGGAGTTACCAATGCCACAGCATTTTCATGGACTACATGAACAAATCTTAGTCCATTCCTAATAAATTTGTTGTGGTGTTCATTGATGATATATTAAATTTATTCAAGAAATGTAAGAAGAGCATGGAGACATTTAGTCAAGTTCTTGAGATTTTACGCGAGAAGCAAATTGTATGCCAATCTGTCCAATGTGAATTTGGCTGGAGAAGTGAATTCTTAGGACACGTGATAACCAAGGAAGGAATCGTTGTAGATCTGGCTAAATGAGGCGGTTCTTGCTTGGAACAGCCTCAAACTGTCACTAACAACGAAGCTTTGTAGGACTGGTAGGGTACTACAGGAGGTTATTAAAGGTTTGCTTAAGATTGTGGCTCCATTGACGACCTCACCAGTATTGGTATTACCGAATCAGAAGAACCTATGAAGTTTATTGTGATGCATCTCCAAGGTTGGATGCGGTTCTGATGCCAACACAAGAAATATGTGGCTTATTGCTCAAGACAATTGAAATTCACGAGAGAACTATCCTACTCATGATTTGGAGCTTGCCGCGTGATTTTGCATTGAGATCTGGAGCACTATTTTATATGGGTTGGCACGTCACCGTTTCACGACCATAAAAAGTTGAATATTTGTTCGATCAGAAGAGTTGACATGCGCCAAAGAAGATGGATGGAGACCCTCATGATGACTTTGGATTTCACACTGCAGTACCACCCTGGAAGGCCAATGAGCGGCTGATGCGTTGAGTAGAAGAATTGTGTATCGTGTCTTCAACAATTATGGCTAGACAACAAGAGTTGTGGAAGCTTTAGAGACCTACACTTGAACCATAGAGTTTGCCACGGGAATTTTGAATTCGGAATGATTAAGATTTCGAGTGGACTACTTTGAAGACATTGCAAATTCTCAAGATGAAGTCTTAATACAAGAGAAGAGGAACCTAATAGTGCAAGGGAAGGCGATACTGAGGTCAAGATTGGTTCAGATAATATTTGCGATGTAATGTAGTGATTTGTGTACCGGGAATTACGATATGAAGAAAACATCTTAGCAAGAAGGCTCATAAGATAATTGAGTACTCATCTGGAGCAACAAAGATGTATCAGGATTTGAGGCAGAAAACTATTTGGTGGCCTAGGGAAGAGAAGCTGTATCGGAGTATGGTATCAACTTGTCTAACTTGTCAGAAAGCGAAGGTGGAACATCAGCGACCTGCTTGGATGTTGCAAACTTTAAGATATACCGGAATGGAAGTGGACAGCATTTCCATGGATTTTATAACTGGATTGCAAACAAGGAGAAAGATTAATTCTATATGGGTATAGGATCGACTGACTAAATCCGCTCACTTTTTGTCGGTAAAGACCACCTATAAGGTAGATCAGCTAACAGAGATCTACATTGCTGAATGTGAGGTTACACGGGCTACCATCGGAGTATTGTATCAGACGTGATCGAAGTTCAATCACATTTTGGGAGGTTGCACAAGCGTTGGAACGAAACTCGATTGAGTTCAGCTTACCAATCCACAAGACGGACGACAGATAAAGGCGAATCAGTCCTTAAATCTGTTGAGAGCATGTGTATTAGTGATAGGGGGATATTGGTGATGTACTTCCTTGATTGAGTTCACCACAACAATAGTTTCCACGCAAGTATCGGAATGGCACCATATGAGGCTTTATATGGGCGTAAGTGTCAAACGCCCTTATGTTGGTATAAGGACGG
>PGTU02005435.1:0-31465 GCA_002896215.2 Cicer echinospermum
TAATACAATCATAATAATCTATAAATTAGAATATCTTAAAATTCTAATTATTTTTAATCATTTGATTTAGGATGTTACATTTTCTTCCGTCCTTTGAAAAAAAATTATGTCCCCGAAATCTACACGTCACCATCGAATAAAGCTTTAAAAATGAAGCAAATTGGTGCAAACTTAAGGAATCTTATGTACTTGCCGAATCCAACAAAATTGGCGAAATATTGCAGACATCACTTCTTCCTCGTTCCCAACTACCTTTTGATATGTTTAACCCTTCTGCTTCCCACCTACTAATCAGATCTGATTCTTACAGTCTTAGGTACTCCGACCGTACTAGGATCTAGGTTTAAAGATTAAATTATCTATTTCAATTGACTAACTCGTGAGCTATCACATGTGAATTAATCTGACACAATGTTTGTAATTGAGAAACATAGAAATACGATCCGTGAAAGATATTAGATAATTGTGGCGGGAAGAGCCAATTGGTAAGCAACAGACCCGACTCTTTTTAGAATTTGGAAAGGACCCATGAACGAGGGTTCAACTTTTATTGACTTCATTGACCTTCTCACCCCAGTCTTAGGAGTGACTCTCAAGAATACATGTTCCCCTTCTTGAAATTCCAATGGTTTTCTTCTCCTATCAGCATAACTCTTTTGCCTACTTTGTGCTGTACCCATCCTTTGTCTAATTATTTGAATTCTACTAGTGGTCTCTTGCACCAAATCAGGTCCTAACAAATACTTTTCACCAACTTCACACCAACACAAAGGGGACCTACACCTCCTTCCATAAAGAGCCTCACATGGTGCCATACCTATGCTAGAGTGATAACTGTTGTTATAAGAAAATTCTACTAGAGGTAAATACTTATCCCACACCTTCATCTAGAACACAAGCTCTAAGCATATCCTCAAGAGTGTTGAATAGTCCTTTCTGATGTGACCTCTGTCTGTGAATGGTATAAGATCGTGCTACATAGACTCAGTTCCTTAGTTCAATCTCGTGAGTACCAAAAGCTTTCTTGAGAAGCAAACAATGCTTTCCAAATCTAGAAAGTAAATCGTTTTGATCCCCTATCCGACACTAGTAGAAGGTGGATGGTATACCGTCGCTAACGTCTACTAACTCTCCTGAACATAGAGGTCAGCTAATCTATCTAAACTATAGGTTGCTTTGATTGGTAGAAAATGAGCTGATTTGGTCAATCGGTCAACTATTACCCAAATAGCATCAAAGCCCATACGCGTCTTCGGCAAACCCATCACAAAGTCCATAAATATCCTCTCCCATTTCCATTCAGGAATCTCTAAAGGCTGCAACAACCCTGAAGGCTTTTGGTGTTCAATCTTAACCTTTTGACACACTAGACACTTAGACACAAAGCTAGCCACATCCCTTTTCATTGCCGGCCACCAGTACATTTTTCTCAAATCCTGATACATTTTAGTTATTCTTGGGTGTATCATGAACTTACTCTTATGCGCTTCCTCTAAAATCTTATCCTTAAGACTACCCTCCTTAGGAACAATGATCTTATCCTTAAACAACACTAAACCATCACTAGACAAGGTATAATTTTCCTTGCCCAGTAGAGAATGTAATTCTTTATCTAAGAGTTGTTCTGTTTTTATTATCCCTCTCAAGTTACTACTGATTTCTAGCCTATTTAGATTCAAGCTTTATAGCACTAAGGGACACATCCCAAAATTCATATCTCTAAATTCTTCTAATAGGACTTGTCTCTTTTACCATCATACAAGCCACATGTAAGGATTTTCTACTTTAGAGCATCAGCCACTACATTCGCTTTCCCAGGGTGATATTTCAACTCTCAAATCATTGTCCTTAAGAAACTCCATCCACCTTCTTTGTCTCAATATTTAATTCCTTTTGATCAAACAAATACTTAAGGCCCTTATGATCACCAAAAAAACTCAAATTTTGCTCCATATAAGTAATTGCTCCAAATCTTAAGAGCAAAGACTACAACTGCTAATCAAAGATCGTGGGTCGGATAATTAGCCTCGTGTGACCTAATTGTCTAGATGCATATGCTACCACTTCCTTCTTGCATTAAAACACATTCTAAACTATTTTTTAGAGCGTCACCATAAACAACAAACTTCATGATGGATCTGGTATATAATTAAAACATGTGCTGAACCTTTAATTCTTCTTTAAGCACTTGAAATTAATCTGCATTCTTGGTCCGCACAAACGTTTTCTTCCTTTTCTAGTCAACTTTGTGAGAGGTAAGCGCTAGAATTGTAAAGAGTCCCTTTATAAATTTCCTATAATAACCCGCTAATCCTAAGAAACCCTTATTTCTAGTCAACTGATTTTAGGTTTTGGGCACAACTTAATATTGCATCTACCTTATTAGAGTCAACTGTTACTTATTCCACCTTTACTAGAGATGGTATGGTCCCTAAAACTTACCTCAATCAAGCCAAAACTCACATTTCTCAGGTTTTGCATACAATTTATTATCTCTCAACCAGCAACAACCATCCTCACGTGTTTACCTCGTGTCGCGCCAGCTCTTGTATATTAGAATATCTCTATGAATACTACACAAACTATCTATAGAAAGGTCTAAAAATTCGATTCATATAATCCATTAAAATTACAAGGCATTGGTAACTCTCAAATAGGCATGACTACAACTCATAATTTCCTATCTTGGTCTAAAGCTATTTTAGGAAATGTTCCACTCTGACTCTAATTTTGATGATACCAGACCCGTCAAATCTATCTTAGAAAATACTGAGCTCCCTCTCATTGAATCTTAGAGGTCAAATCTTCGTATAAACGCAAGGGATTTTTGTTCTTGATGGTAAATTGAGATCCCAATTTTCTATAGGTCTACACCATAAGTCAATAGTCTTACTAGCTGGAGCTTGTGTTTACTTGTGCTTTGAAATTTATGGGTAAAGGGTGTAGATGTCTTAATGAATATTTTATAGCTTGTACTATAGAATTTTCTTTTCCACCAGAGATAAACTTTTCCTTCGGTTTGCTCAGCTTTTGGTGCTTGCATCTTTTTCTCAACCTACCCTAGACTTGTTTACCATGGTGGGGTAGTCACAAATCCTTAGAATTCCAAATTAAAGCTTTGTAGCCTTTGACGTTACGTTCCTTAACTACTCAATTGATCGCTTCCACTCGTAATTGCGGATTGTTCTAAGATAACTAAGAGTATCTTGGATGTAGATCAAATTTGGGTGGCCTATCTACAACTGAAATTCTCATGACGAATTGAGATAAAATTTATTTCCTATTGAATACGACATTGTGGAGAATTAATTCTCTAGAAATAACTTCTAACCCTATCCGCTAGTAAAACAGAAACTCGTTTTTATCAGCAGACTTGGTCGTCTACTACAAATCACCAATGCTCAACTCAGACTCTGACATAATGGCGAGGCCACTTTGGTGAGTGTAAACAATGCCATGATGCTAAAGATCTTCTCTAACTTCAAAACCAGGCTTGGTGCTGTGACTGGATCATACTGACCTCGAAAAGGTGTGTGATTGTTCTTTCAAATTCAGAAAGTCCTAAGATTTTGAGTCTACGCTGTTACCGATTCGAAAATTGGGTCCTCTCAAATGAGGGAGAGTCTTCGTCTATTCTCTATGGCTTACACTATGAAGCAGAAAGCCTTAGCAAGTGCGTCATTCACCTCGCTTGTACCCGTCATAAATAGCCACACCATCAGCATTGGGTTGACAAAGCCCAATATATAAGCATACAAAATGTATACTATAACGACCAATCCTATAAAGCCCAGTTTTGATGTTTTTTTTTATAAAAATTATAATAAAGTAAAGTAAACACACACGACAGATCCAATCTAGGTTCGAACTGGCTCTGATACCAAAATGTTAACGCCTAGTTACGTGAGTATAAACTAGATATAATGAAAAATTTTCAAAATTATATAAGAGACTAAGGTACTGTAATAAATAATGGATTGTTCGAAAGAAGTAATGTTAATGCAATCTCAAAATAAACCCTTCATCTGAAAAATCTTTAATATTAAATATCCAAATTAAACTGGGCAAAAATATATAACCGAAATAAAGTACGATGTAGACATTATGTCTACTTATTCTTGATCTACTAACCTAATTGAAGGAGGTCACTCTTCTCAAGGGAGGTAGGACTTCTCGACTCTCGACATCCCCAACGGTCTCAGTATCTGAAAAACAACACTTTTAATGAGATACTAAAGTCCAGTGAATAATACACACAATTTTTAAAACAAGTGTTGTTCTCGAGCGGAGCGTAACCGGGAAAAAGTCGATCATGGCACCCGCCTTTATCAAAAAATAATCTTTAGGATATTAATGATATAACTAGATAATCTCTATAATAACCAACTACCAGCTAGTGACTAAACATAGAGATATAACTAAGATTTTCTATAATAACACAACTACTTCCAATTATTAATTAACATCATCAAATAAATTAACGATAATCCACATCTATTATAATCGGATAATTCCAATATATACACATTATTGGGTCCAAAAAATAGTCAATTAATTCAATGATCGGAGATATTACTACTGGTCTGCAAAGTGAGTATTATGTAATCATGTGGAGCACCAGCTTATCCAGTGTTGGGTACAAGACTCATCTGTGGGGAGTTTAAACCTCATCTCTTTGTGAAGTTTAATACTCATCCATGTGGGTTTAAACCTCATCTCTTTGTGAAGTTTAAAACCCATCAATATGTGGGGTCCAAGACCATCCATGTGGAGGTTTAAACCTCATCTCTTTGTGAAGTTTAATACTCATCCCGGTGGAGTTTAAAACTCATCGTCTTTTGTGAAGTTTAATACTCATCTATAGGTGGAGTTTAAACTCATCTCTTTGTGAAGTTTAAAACTCATCTCGGTGGAGTTTAAACCACATCTCTTTGTGAAGTTTAATACTCATCTATAGATGGAGTTTAAACTAATCTCTTTGTGAAGTTTAATACTCATCTATGGTGGAGTTTAAACGTCATCTCTTTGTGAAGTTTAAAACTCATCCCGGTGGAGTTTAAACCACATCTCTTTGTGAAGTTTAATACTCATCTATAGATGAGTTTAACCTCATCTCTTTGTGAAAGTTTAAAACCCATCAATATGTGGGGTCCAAGACCCATCATGTGGGAGTTTAAACCTCATCTCTTTTTGAAGTCAATATCATCCAGGTGAGTTGTAAAACTCATCTCTTGTGAAGTTTAAAACTCATCAATATGTGGGTCAAGACCCATATCCATGTGGATTTAAACCTCATCGCTTTGTGAAGTTTATAATACTCATCCAGTGGAGTTAAACCTCATCTCTTTGTGAAGTTTAAAACTCATCAATAGGTGGGGTACAAGACCCATCATCCAGCAACACAATCAAAATCATTCATAATCTAACAATCATATTCGCAAAATCATATTTATGAAATAATATTTCATTTGAATATATAATAACAATGATCATTCAAGAAAATATAATAAAACAATCTTTTAAGAATATATATCCTCTCAAACACAAGCAATCCCAAATAATTCATATTTCACAACTATATTTGAAAAATCATATTTATAACTACTATTTCATTTGATATATGGTACAATGATCTTTCAGAAAATATAATACACTCTGTTAAAGATATATATATCTCCCAAACACATGGCAATCCCAATAATTCATATTTTAACAATTATATTTCGTAAAAATCATATTATAATATATACTATCATTTGATATATAATAACAACATCATTAAGAAATATATAAAAACAATCTTTTTAAGATACATATTCAACATCATCAAATGGTAATTTAACAAACAGTAATAAATAAATCAAATTTATAATCATTATTACAATAAATAAAATCACAATTGTTAATAGAGTTAGTTCTCGACAAAAATATATTTTTAGAAGAAAATACCAATTAAATACTTAACTCTTTTCCAGTTTCTAAATTTTCAAAAATAAATGTAAACTCATGAAGCTTTTAAAGGTGTGATTACTCACCTCTTGATACTATCTTGATATGTGATTGTTTGCTATCACCGTTACCCACCACAAAGACTCCCGCTTCTCTTATTTAGGTATACTTCTATCTTTTTAGATTTATATTTCTTCCTTTTTTGTTTCTTCTATCCACATGTTATTCTTCTGTAATTGTATATATATATATAAATATATATATATATATATATATATAATATATTCTGCTAATAACAAAATTTCCTATATCTCCTATGTTTTAGTCACTAGCCGGTAGTTTGTTCCACATAAAGCAAAGCAAAGAATTTGTTTAAAAAGAACATATATGTCTTGATTTTATTAGTTATGACACCTATATACATGCCAACTTATCACCATATAAATTGCATGGTTTGTTTTAATTCTGAAATACAGTAACAAACAGAATCTAAGCTTGTTAATCGAACAATTGGTTAAAACATGCTCAAATCTATTTTGAGGTCATATAGGATGATAATTAATATTTATTAAGTATCTTGCGCATATAGATATAATAATAATAATAATAATAATAATAATAATATAATAATAATAATTATAATAATAGTAATAATAATAATAGTAATGATAATATATACTAATAATACAATCATAATAATCTATAATTAGAATATCTTAAAATTCTAATTATTTTTAATCATTTGATTTAGGATGTTACAACAATCCAGATAAAATCGAGGACTAGAAAGACCCTTATAGCATTCTTTAACTAAATTCCATAATTGTGTTTCAGGTTCTGTGCAAATTTCAAGCACTAGCCATCGTCATTTCCAAATTACAGATATTGGTCCATTTTTGTTCGGTGGGACGAAAACCAACTAAAAGTCAAGATTAAATCAAGGATCGCGAAACCCTTCTAGTATGTCTTCTTCTCTAATCTTATAATTGTGTTTTGGTTTCACATTAGACATCCAACACTAGCCTTCGTCAGGTTCCAAAAATACGGATTTCAGTCCATTTTGTCGGGGGGTACGAAAATCGCCTGAAAAGTCCAGATGAATCGAGGACCGAAGACCCTTATAGAATTATTCTCCTAAGTTTATAACTATGTAACAGGTTCCGCCGGTTAGATTCAGACACTAGCCATCGTATGGTTCGAAAATACAGATTGTATCGATTTTAGTTGGGTGGTCCGAAAAATACGGATTTTAGTCTGTTTTGTCGAAGGGTAAGAAAATTGCCGAAAAGCCAGATGAAATCGACTACCGAGAGACTTTATAGCATTATTCTTCTAAATTTATAATTGTGTTTTTGTCAGATTTGGTGGTGGTACGAAAATCGTCCTAAAAAGTGAAGATGAAATCAGGGACCTGGAGACCCTTATAGCAATCTTCTCCTAAATTTTAACAGTGTTTCAGGGTCTTGCATCACATTTCAAACACTAGCCATTGTCTTGTCTAAAAAATAAGAATTTCGGTTCCTTTTTGTCAGGTGGTACGAAAGTCGCCCAAAAAGTCCAGATGATATCGATGATCGAGAAAACCTTTATAGCATTCTTCTTCTAAATTTAAAATTGTGTTCGGGTTTCGGATTAGATTTCAAACACTAGCCATCGTCTGGTTCGAAAATATGGATTTCGTTCCATTTTTGTCATGTGGAACAGAAATCGCCTTAAAAGTCCATATGAAATCGAGGACCGGGAGACCCTATTATCATTCTTCTCCTAAATTTATAATTGTATTTTGGGTCAAATTTCAAATACTAGCCATCGTCTGATACGAAAATATGAATTTCGGTCCATTTTTCGGGGTGGTACGAAAATCGCATGAAAGGTCTAGATGAAATCGAGAACTGGGAGACCCTTATATCATTCTGCTCCTAAACTTTAAATTGTGTTTTGGGTTTTGAGTTTCGGTATAACGGTGTTTCGAGTTCTCGTAAGATTCTAAACACTAGCCGTTGTCTTGTTTGAAAATACGAATTTCAGTCCATTTTTGTCAGTTGGTACAAAAAACGTCCGAATACTCCAAATGAAATCAAGGACTGGGATAGATGTTAAATTCCCAATACTAGCCATCGTCTGGTCAAAAAATTGGAATTTCGGTCAATTTTTATCGGGTGGTAGGAAAATAATACGAAAGTCAAGATGAAACCCAAGATCCGGAGACCCTTATAGCTTTCTATTACAAAATTTTTAATTGTGTTCTAGGTTCCGCGTAAGATTTCAAACACTAGCCATCGTCTGGTCCTAAACTACGGATTTAGGTCCATTTTAATTAGGTGGTACGAAAATCGGCCAAAAATTCCAGATGAAATGATGGATCGGGAGACCCTTATAGCATTCTTCTCCTAAATTTATAACTATTTTTTTGGGTTCCGGATCAGATTTCAACACTAGCAATTGTGTGGTCGGAAAATATGGATTTTGGTCCATTAGTTGCCCGAAAGGTCTAGATGAAATCGAGGACCAAGAGACCCTTATAGCTTTTTTCTCCTTAAATTTATAACTTTGTTGGTGGGTTTGGCATCAGATTTCAAATACCTGCCATCTTCTGTTTCGAAAATTTGAGTTTCGGTCCATTTTTTGTCTAGTGGTACGAAAATCGCCCGAAAAGTCCAGATCAAATCGAGGACCAAGAGACCCTTATAGTATTCTTCTTCTACATTTATAACTTAGTTTCGGGTGGTACGATAATTGCCCAAAAAGTCCAACTGAAATCAAGGACCGGGAAACCCTTATAACATTCTTCTCCTAAAACTATAACTGTGTTTTTGGTTCCACAACAGATTTCAAAATACTAGCCATTGTGTGGTTCGAAAGTACAGATTTCGATCCGATTTTGTATGGTGGTATGAAAATCGCCTGAAATGTCCAAATGATATTGAGGAGTCGAAGACCCTTAGAGCATCCTTCTCCTAAATTTATAACCGTGTTTCAGGGTCCGCGTCAAATTTGAATCATTAGCCATCGTATAAACCACAAATCCTAAACTCTAATCCCTTAACGTTATTTCATAAACCCGAAACATGGTTTTTTAAACCCTAAACAACCTAACACACTAAAACCTAAAAAAAAATATAGTTGACAATTAAAGATGTAATTATTACTTTATTTCACAACTCAATTTATTATATGTTATTTTTATCATCGTTATGAATTAAAACTATAAAATGAATAGAGTTGTCAAATAATAACCTATAATAAAACAATTGTCAAATAAAGATGTAATTATTACTTTATTAGAAAATAATATTTTATTATATGTTATTATTATCTTCGGTATGAAAAACAAATACCAAACGAAGATAATAATAACATATAATACAATATAGTTGCCAAATAAATATCTAATTATTATTTTATTTGAAAACTCTATTTAATTATATTTTATTATTATCTTCGTTTTATTGTTTTACTTCATAACAAAGATAATAATAACATATAATAAAAACAGTTGTCAAATAAAGTAAAAATTACATAAAGTAATATTTACAAATTTATTTGAAAACTTAATTTTGTGATATTTTTGTTGTAACTTTAGTTATTAAGTACAACCACAAAACGAAGTAAATATTATTTATTATATGTTATTTGAAAACTCTATTTTATTATATGTTATTATTATCTTTGTTAAAAAGTACAACTATATAACGAATATAATAATAACATATAAAAAAGTAGAGCTGTCAAATAAAACAATAATTACATATTTATTTGACAGCTCAATTGTGTTATATGTTATTATTATTTTTGTTATTAAGTATAACTATAAAACGAAGATAATAATACCATTTAAAAAAATAGAGTTGTCGAATAAAGTAATATTTATAAATTTATTTGACAACTCAATTTTATTTACGTTATTATAATTTTTGTTATTAAATAACAACTACCAAACGAAGATAATAATAACATTTAACAAAAATAGAGTTGTCTAATAAGTATGTAATTATTATTTATTTGACAAAACTATTTTATTATATGTTATTTGACAACTCTATTTTATTATATGTTATTATTATCTTCGTTATTAAGTACAACTACAAAATTACGAAGATAATAATAATAATATTTATTAAAATTGAGTTGTCTAATAAATATTTAATTATTACTTTATTTGACAACTCTATTTTATTATATGTTGCTATTATCTTCGATATGAAGTATAACTACATTATTGAGAAAATCGATTACCTGAATATCCTTATAGCATTTGTTCCCTAAATTTATAATTGTGTTACGTGTTTTATGTATGATTTCAAATACTAGCCATCGGCTGGTCCGAAAAAACGGATTTCCGTTCATTTTTATTGGATGGTACGTGTAACACCTCAATTGCTTGTTACCTTATTTTAATAGTATAATGATACACTAATATTATTATATGAGTATTAATATGTGTTCAAATTTCTGTAGGTGTGTCTGTGTGTTTGCCTTAGTAATTGATTTAAATAATTAATATTAACTATATTTAACTTACAAAATAAATAAATAAAAATATCTATATATATATATATATATATATAAATAATACAAAGAATGAATTTGTGTTGTTACACTACTTGTTACCTTTAGCTCTAATATAAAATGGGATAATAATAGTAATAATAATAATAATAATAATAATAATAAAATAATAATAATAATAGTAATAATAGTAATAATAATAATAATAATAATAATAATAATAGTAATAATAATAATAATAATAATAATAATAATAATCATCATCATCATCATAATAATAATAATCATATAATAATAATAATAATCATAATAATAATAATATCAATAATAATAATAATTATAATAATTATAATAATAATAATAATAATAATAACCTAGGCTACTACTAGGTATATATAGAGGAGCGCTAGTTCTCACATTAGGAAGCAGAGATTAGCACGGATCCGCCTTTCATCATCACCAAAACCATAAGGTATTCTTCCTCTTTGTACCTTGATTGAAATATGTAGTAGTAATAGGCAGATTTTTTTAGTGCTAATTTGAGTATTCCCTTTTAATTATAATAACAATTTCCTTCCATTTGAACTATATTCCTGAAGCAATGTTTTCACAAATTTAGCGACGATAGCAAACAACATTTGGATTTTTTGTAATATTTTATCAGGTATTCAAGCCTAATGCATTGCTAAATCATTTCCTTAAACAATGATTTACCGTCCTTTCCATATTTTTATTTGATAATTTAGGTTCGTAATTAAAATAAGATACTAACTATATTTTATTTATTAGTTATATTATGTTTGAATACCAATTATTTATAGAAATAGGAGAAATGCATCGATACTATTTATTTTCCTCTATAAAGTGAGTATATTTTATGTACCTATTCATATTTTTCTATAGTACTTTGAAATTAAGTTTGGATTATGAAATTGGGCATGTGTCGTTTTTATTTTAATTATTTTTGTATTGATAAAGTTGCTAATTATATTTCACAAAATGGTCCAAATACCAATTAATTCTTGCTGATTTCTGAAACAAAGAACTTGCACATATCACTTCATTTAATTTAACAAATTTATTTTTTTACATGTTTACTTTGTTATTTCATAGTTCATGTTATTTGTATTCCTTAATACTATTTACAATATTATTATTAGCATACTTATTTTAGCATACTACATTGAGTTTAAATAAATAAAGATAAATTAATGTTTGGATCAAATAATATGAGCTCTTGTTGAATACAACTTCTCTAGACATTTCTCTGTTGTTTTATCTATAAATTCCCTTTTAGATAAACATGTGCAATTGTATTCTCTATCTTATATCTATATATATATAAATAAATAAATAATCTCAATTTGTTTAACATCCAAAGACTTGAGTTATTCTAATTATAATTTAAGATTGTTATAGTGTTCATTGCATCGTAAATTTGTAAGATAACATATACTGCATTTATATAAACATGTCTACAGTTTAAAATTTATATCTTAAAGAATCTAATTCTATTCGTGTAGCCAATAGCTTTTTTTACTTTCCTTTCAATACATACCATATATTGTTAGAATATTGTAATATCAAAATCATACATACACTATATTTATTTAGTAATATATAATTACGTTATTTTTCATTTATTTTAAATAACATGTCTATTTATATTAATATAAGCATAAGCATGTATAGTATTATATATATATATTTCTGGGTTGTAATACAAATAGTAGATAATTTATTTATTTATTTTATTATTTATTTATTCATTTACTAATTTATTTATTTATCATTTATTTTATTTTATTATTTATTTATTTACTTATTTATTCATTTATTTATAGTAAGTAATTTATTTGTATTTGGTGGTTGTGTGGCTATAATTCCCTCGCGGACTATTAGAGACGACGACCGACAAAGAAAAACGACCCGTTAGCATATCAGATTAATTGGACGAAATGTTCAGTCGGGGTAAGGGGTGAGATGAGGTTCAATTTTATGAGTATAAAATAACGTGAGATGAACGGGAATGCTGAAATTCCCAGATGTTCATTCGGGGCTTACTACATACAGTTGAGCCATATTGAGTTATAATAATTAATTAATAAAATGTGAAAGGTAATAGTGAGGACTATAATATAATTTAGCAACCTATAGAATTGCCGTGAATTTATTTATATCAAGATTGCATGCCGTCTGATTTTATGAATACTATGTTGATTGTTACTATGTGAATGAGATGTACTGGAGTGTTCTTGCTACTTAAATGAAATTGTGATATTACTTGAATGTGCAATTTGTTTGATCTTTTATTTTGTTATTGATAAGACTGGATGACGCATTGTGAGTAGTGCAAACCAAAATATTGGATTATATTGTGATTGACTGATATACATATATAATGATGAATGTGGTGAAGTCAAACTGAAATTTATTGGGTTGTGATTTTGGAGTTATACCTATTTTGTCATCATATAGGGAGGGTTTGGCAAACCTAGTGATTCAGGGAAGTACAACTGAATGAGCCTGATCGTGGAGGCTACAGTCGAACTGTAAGGTAAGACTGAAAGACCCTGGGGTACCTCTAGTGGGAATTCCTAAGTGGATTAGTGGGTTATTCCGTAAGGCCGGGAGCTACCGTGCAACACAAGAGTACCTCGACCGTTGCGTATATGTGTCTTGGGTTGAGTTGAGGGGATCTATGAGGACTTGGCCATTCATGAATTGTTCGTCCGCTCTTGTAGTGGCATAGTATCAGGCCTCCTAGCCAAGTACTTCGGAGTAGAATTGTACCAAATGATGAAGTATAGAGTATATGACATGCATAGCATTTCGTCCTTGTGATTGTCTTATTGTGAATGAATTTGATGAATCGTTGATATTATACACTTGACTGTTTTTGAGGTTGTCATAATTTGATTGCTTGCGCGTTCTCCTCGTGTATTTTATATTGTTACATAATTTCTATACTCACCCCTCGTTGTTTGTGTTTGGCGTTTGCGACGCATGCAGACGAGTTGTAAGTTGAACGTAATGACTAGTACCGTTAGAGAGGTGGAAGCCATCATGTCTTGGAGACTCTTATTATATGCATTGTGTTGATGTTATTTTGAGCATTTTTATTTTGGGTATTCCCGCTCTTATAGTGACATCGGGTTGGGACTACATTTGCACTTAATTTAAAACATAAGTGTGTGTACTTCAAAAAGGATTATGTTGTCTGATATTGTGATTTCATGTTGTTAAGTGGATGGAACCTTTGAATTTATTTGACGTGTTTTGTAACACCCTGAACCCAAATTGAAATAAAAAGGTAAAATGCACTAGTTTTAAAGAGATTCGCAGCGGTTCCAAAATAGAGTATATATATATATTTTTTTAAAAAAATACTTAAAGGTTCAAGACATCACATTCACGCTTACACAAAATGCTTGCATAAAAATTTTCAATAAAAAAATTCTTAATATCGAATATAGTTGATGTTCATTAAATAAATACTTTTGATATAAAAGCAAGTTCTAAATTTAGAGACAATTAATTTCTACCTCTGAATAACCGATAAAATAACACAATTGATCAATCAAATTTACAAAAATCTAAATTGTTCATAACTCAACAAAATACGAAAAATTACTCCCACCCAATATCACCTATTCAGAGCGTGGATCTCCAATCGATAACCTGAAATAACTGCGCTCTCGCAAGCGCCAAACACAAGCAACGAGGGGTGAGCTTCGAAAACATGTAATGGTATAAAAATAACTGAGAAGAACACGTAAAAAAATATTAAACACCGTATCTTATCAAATCACAACCAACAAGAATAATCAAGGTAAAACATTGATACAATCCACAACATCAAGTAAGTAAATACACAAATCAAGTAATGTTATGCATGCTCTTATACTCTAGACTCCTCCTCTTTCTTTGGTACCATTCTAACTCTGAAGTACTTGGTTAGGAGGCTCGATACTATGCCACCACGCAAGTGGACGGACAATTCAAATTGGCCCTGTCCTCATAGATCCCTCAACTCAACCCGAGACACATATACGTGACAGTCGAGGTAAACGTGTGTTGCGTGGTAGCTCCCGACATATGGAGTGCTACCTCCAAGTCACCTAGGAATTCCCCACCCGGATACCTCCAAGGTCTAACAATCTTGCCTTAAGGCTCAACAGTAGACCGCCACGATCAGGCTCATTCAGTTGTACTTCCCATAATCACTAGGCTTGTCAGGCCCTACCTATATGATGACCAAATAATCTCCACTTCAAAAATTATCAACAACTACTTTCTCCCCTCGTTGTCCTAGGTTACTTACTCCATTAAGAGAACCCATCATTGGCACGGGTCGAATTCGTCACTATTCAATTAAACACAATACACATTTCATGATATTCATCAGGGTGGTAATATCACAAGTCAGGGAGCACACATCGTCATTGCAGATTTCCATAGTCATACATTACATTCAGAATTTATCATCATGATACGTCATCTCAAACAATAAAGGGTCTACACTCACATATGATAATAATACTAGACCATTCACACACACCACATCAATTGCAAGGCAAATAATTACAATTCATCACATTTTATATCATATATCAGTATCAAGGATAGATATAAACAAAACACAGAATGAATCAAATACACAATTCTACAATAATTCAACTATCACACGATCTTCAAAAATCAAATCAAACAACATCCTATAAAAGTTTCTAATTCATATTTTAACCTCACAAAATTCAAGTTTGCTCATTAGTCAATTATTACTCAAAGGGCTTCTGCCATACGTAGCGAGCCCCGAATGAATTGTGGGAAATACGGTATTCCCGTTCATCTCACTTAATTTATACTCATGCATTCGAACTCACTCTCACCCATACCTCAATTTGACGCTTTCATAAGATAGAAGGACCCATAATGATTTTCAGCAACCATGAGATGTCGACAACACGTCCAAACGAGTCCAAAAGCATCGACGAATTTGCAGAGTCAATGAAACATGGCTGATAATTTTCACGAGGCATAAAAATCAACATTATATAATTAATAAAAATATTAGGCGAAGAAACATATTCAAAACGTCGTGAAACATGTTATTAGAAAAGGTCTCACCGACGTACTGGGGCGCCGACAGGGTCCGGCATCAACTTCACCGAAACACACAAATGAGTAGTGCTTCTTGAAGGTTTCGACGAGAGGAATCCAAAAATGATGTCAGTTTTTCAAGATGATGAACGTGTTGGCCGGATTTTGGCAACACAGCCGCAACGAGGGTGAAAACCCATTTTTTTTAAGTACAACGATTGGCAATTTCAAGCATAGGTAATGGGAGAGGGTGTTTTGTGGAGTCCAAATATGGTCTCAGTTTTCATTGGGGATAGTCGTGGTGGCCGGAATCTTGATCAAAAGGTGGAGGTGTGATTTTTGACAAAGAGGAATAGGGCGTTTAAGTTTGCGATTCAAGTTGGAAATGAAAGAGAAGATCACAACGATCACAAATGTGGTCTCGGTTTTACACGAAACTTGGTATAATGGTTATAACTGAAGAGAGAAGGTCAAGAAGATATAAGAATGGAGGCGGAGGCTAGTCTACGAAGAAGATGAGGATGCGTACTTCTATTCTCCTCTTTTTTTTTTTCCTCTTCATTTTATTAATGTTATTATTATCATTATAATTACTATTATTATTAATAATTGGATTTTAGTTGGAGTTAATCCAAAAAACACATTCTACTCATTTCTTTTATTTTTTTATTTTCAAAATAAAACCAACAATTAGCAAAACTAATTTTTATTAATATATATATAAATATATATTAAACACAATTTAATTTCTAAAATATTACTAATATTTCAAAACTAATATCATATAAAATAAAATAACTTATTTTATTAATCTTTTAAAATACTTTAATACTCAAAATTCTCATATTCCAAATAATCACTAAAATAATACTTATTTTGTTTTTTTTTATACTAGAATTAAAATATTATCATCATTAGAAAATAGTCGAAATTGTAAAATAAATAAATAAAACATCAAAACTTTATATTAATTACTAAATTATAATAAATATATATAAGATCATAGTATCATAACAAAAATATAAAAATATAGGAAATCAATTGCAATTGTAACTAGCATCTCAAGATGATTATTTATCAACTAAATAACTAAAAGTATAAACCAGTTAGAAAAAAAATTGAAGTATAACTATGTGTACACTTAACATCATTCAAACTCACAAAAATATCACATTTACTAGATACATGCATATACACGTTAAATTGTCTAAAATCTTATTATATAAATTATTACACTAAAATAGTATTATTTTTATAAAGATAATAGTAACATATTATAAAATTAAGTTGTCCAATAAAGATATAATTAATACTTTATTTGAAAATAATATTTTATTATATTTATTATTATGTTCGTTATAAAAAATACAAAACAAAGATGATAATAACATATAATAAAATAGTGTTTTCAAATAAATATTTAATTATTACATTATTTGACAACTCTATTTTATTATATGTTATTATTATCTTCGTTATGAAGTAAAACTAATAAACGAAGATTATAGTAAAATAGAGTTGTCAAATAAATTAATAATTATATATTTGTTTGACAACTCTATTTTTATTATACGTTATTACTATCTTCGTTTTGTAGTTGTACTAAATAAAGAAAATAATAATAACATATAACAAAATTGAGTTATAAAATAAATATGTAATTATTCCTTTATTTGACAACTATATTTTACTATATCTTATTATTATCTTTGTTATGAAGTAAAACTATAAAACGAAGATAATAATAACATTAATTAAAATAGAGATGTCAAAAAATGTAATAATTAAATATTTATTTGACAACTCTAATTTATTATATGTTATCATTTTCTTCGTTTTTTTATTTATTTTACAACTAAATTTTATTATATGTTATTATTGAATTGTCAAATAAAAATGTAATTATTACTTGATTTGACCACCCATTTTTATTATATTTTATTATTATATTCGTCATTACTTATTTGTTTAACAACTCTAATTTATTATATGTTATAATTATCTTCATTCTTAAGTATAACTATAAAACGAAGTTAATAATAACATATAACAAAATTGAGTTGTCAAATAAATATATAATTACATATTTATTTGACAACTCTATTTTATTATATGTTATTATTATCTTCATTATGAACTAAAACTATAAAAAAAGATAATAACAATATATAACAAAATTGAGTTGTCAAATAAATATGTAATTATTACTTTATTTGACAACTCTATTTTATTATATGTTTCTATTATCTTCGTTATGAAGTACAACTACATGATGAAGATAATTGTATCATATAATAAAATAGAGTTGTCAAATAAAATAATAATTACATATTTATTTGACAACTCTATTTTATTATATGTTTTTATTATCTTCGTTATGTAGTTGTTCTTCATAACAACCTAACACACGAAACTTGATTTTTTAAACCCTAAACAGCCCAACACACTAAACCCTAACAAAATAGAGTTTTAAATAAAGTAATTAATACATATTTATCTTCGTTTTACAGTTTAATGTCATTACAAAGATAATAATAACATATAATAAAAAAAAGTTCTCAAATAAAGTAAAAATTACATAAAGTAATATTTACAAATTTATTTGAAAACTCAATTTTTTATATGTTGTTATAATTTTCGTAAGTAAGTACATCTTCAAAATGAAGATAATAATAACATTTAATAAAATACAGTTGTGTAATAAATAAGTAATTATTACTTTATTTGAAAACACTATTTCATTATATGTTATTATTATCTTCATTTTATAGTTTTACTTCATAACGAAAATAATAATAACATATATTAAAATTAAATTTATCAAATAAATATGTAATTATTCTTTTATTTGACAACTCTATTGTTTTATAAGTTATTATCTTCATTATATAGTACTACTGTATAACAAAGAAAATAATAACATATAATAAAATAGACTTGTAAAATAAAGTAATGATTACATATTTAATTGACAACTCAATTGTATTATTTCTTATTATAATTACATTTAATAATAGAGTTTTTAAATAAATAACATTTAATAAAATTGAGTTGTGTAATAAATAAGTAAATATTACTTTATTTGACAACTCTATTTTATTTTATGTTAATATTATCTTTGTTAAAAAGTACAAGTACATAACGAAGATAATAAGAACATATAATAATACAGAGTTGTCAAATAAAGTAATAATTACATATTTATTTGACAGCTGAATTGTGTTGTATGTTATTATTATTTTCGTTATTAAATACAACTACAAAACAAAGATAATAATAACATTTAATAAAATAGACTTGTCAAATAAAATAATATTTACATAATTATATGACAACTCAAATTTGTTATATGTTATTATAAATTCGTTATTATATGTTATTATTATCTTCGTTTTATAGTTTTACTTCATAACGAATATAATAATAACATATAATAAAATTGAGTTTTATCAAATAAATATGTAATTATTACTTTATTTGACAACACTATTTTATTATTTGACAACACTATTTTATTTTAAAGTAATAATTAAATAGTTTTTTTTGATGGATCAATTGTGTTATATGTTATATTATTTTCGTTACTAAGACAACTATAAACAAAAAATAATAATAACAGTTAATTAAATAGAGTTGTGAAATAAAGTAATATTTACAAGTTTATTTCACAACTCAATTTTGCTTTATGTTATTTATAATTTTCGTTATTAAGTAACTACAAAATCAAGACAATAATAACATTATAAATAGAGTTGTGTAATAAAAAGTAATTTTACTTTATTTGATAAACTAATTTATTATTTGTTATTATTATCTTTGTTTTATTGTTTTACTTCATACCGAAGATAATAATAACATATAATAAAATTGAGTTTATCAAATAAATATGTAATATATTACTTTATTTACAACTCTATTTGATTATATGTTATTATTATCTCGTTTTATAAGTTGCATAATAAATATAGTTGTCTAATAAATAAGTAATTATTACTTATTTGGATAAACTCTATTTAATTAATATACAATTGTATATTATTACAATTATATAACAAGATAATGATAACAATAATAAAATAGAGTTGTCAATAAAACAAAAATTACATCTTTTAATATGACAGCTCATTGTAATTATATGTTATTATTATTTCATTATTAAGTATAAGTTAGAACAAGATAATAATACCATTTAATAAAGTAGAGTGTCAAATAAGTAATATTTACAAATTTATTTGACAACGCATTTTGTTATTCATTATTATAATTTTTGTTATTTAAATACACTACCAAACGAAGATAATAATAACATTAACAAAATAGAGTGTCTAATAATATTGATATTACTTTATTTGACACACTACTTTATTATATGTTATTTTATCTTCGTTTATAGTTTTTTACTTAATAACTAAGATAAGAATAAATATAAAATAGAGTTGTTAAATAAATATGTAATAATTAATTTATTTGAGTAGCTCTGTTTTTATTATAATGTTATTATTATCTTTGTGTTATGTACAACTAAAATCGAAGATAATAATAATATTTAACAAATAGAGTTGTCTAATAAATATGTTAATATTATATTATTTAAGCAACTCTTATTTATTATATGTTACTATTATTTTCGATATGAAGTACTACTACCTAATAAGGAAATCGAGTACTGGGATAGCCTATACGCAACAGTTAAAAATTTAGGAATTGTGGTGCGTCTGGTCCGCGGCCTGGATTCCAGTTCACTCTTGTTGCGATGGTAGTACCATCCAACAAAAATCCACATAAATCCATTTTTCGAGACCCTATACGCACACAATTCCTAAATTTTTTAACAATGTTTCCTTATAAGAGGTATCCCAGTACTCGATTTCCTTATTCCATTTTTGTTTAATGGTACGAAAATACCCGAAAAGTTCAAGATGATATCTTAGGACTGTAAGAACCTTATAGCATTCTTCTCCTAAAATTTATAATTGTGGTTCGGGGTTCTGCGTCAGATTCAAACACTAGCGCATCGATTTGTTTGAAATATGGATTTCGGTCATTTTTCTAGTGTGGTACGAAATTTCCTGAAAACTCTAGATGAAATTGAAGACCTAGAGACCCTTATAGCATCTTATCCTTAATTTATAATCGTGTTTTCGCGTTTCGCATCAGATTTCAAACACTAGCATTCATCTGGCACCAAAATATGGATTTCGGTCCATTTTAAAATATCATGTTTAGGGTTTCTGAAATCACGTATACGGAGTAGGGTTTAAAGTTTAGGGCTCCGGATTCAGGTTAAAAGTTTAGTTTTTAGGGTTCACTGTTTAAGGTTTAGGATTAGGGTTTTGGGTTTAGGTTCGGTGTTTAGTATTTAGGGTTATCTTCATTGTGAAGTATGACTACAAAACGAAGAATATAATAACATATAATAAACAATTGTCAAATAAAGATGTAATTATTACTTTATTTGAAAATATGATTTATTATATGTTATTATTATCTTCGTTTTATAGGTTTATACATAACAAAGATAATAATAACATATAATAAAACAGAGTTGTCCAATAAAGTAAAAATTACATAAAGTAAATATTTACAAATTTATTTGACAAATCAATTTTGTTATATGTTGTATAAACCTTGTTATTAGTACAACTATAAATGAAGATAATAATAACATTTAATAAAATAGAGTTGTGTCATAATTCAATAATTATTACTTTAATTTAACAACACTATTTTATATATGTTATTAAATCTCGTTTTAACTATACTTCGTAACAAGATAAAATTACATATAATCAAATTCAGTTTATCAAATAAATTTGTAACTATTACTTTATTTGACAATTCAATTTTATTATATGTTCTTATTATCTCCATTAAAAAGTACTACTATATAAAGGAGAAATTAATAACATATAGCAAAATAGATTTGTCAAAATAAACTAATAATTACATATTTATTTGACAACTCAATTTTGTTATATGTTATTATTGTTTTCGTCATTAAGTTACAACTAAAAAAAACGAAGATAATAATAACATTTAACAAATAGATTTGTGTAATAAATAAGTAAATAATAACTAAATTATTTATATGTACATTATATCTTATTTTAATTAACCTGTAATTATTATCTTCGTTTTTATAGTATTATTATATGTAATTATTATATGTAATTATTATATAACAACTTTATCCATTATATGTAATTATTATCCTTCGTTTAAGTACTACTATATAACCAAAAAAATAATAACGTATGTCAAATATTATTATTTTCGTTAATAAGTACAACTACAAAACGTAGATAATAATAACATTTAATAAAATCAGAGTTCTGTAATAATAAGTTATTATTACTTATCACAACTCTATTTTATTATATGTTATTATTATAACGTTATAAAATAATAACATATAACCAAGATAATAATAACCTATTAATAAAATTGAGTTTGTAAAATAAAGTAATAATTACATTTTTATTCGACAGATTATTGTGTTATATGTTATTAATCTTATTTTTGTTATTAATAACAACTACAATAATATAACATAATAATACAGCTGTCAAATAAAGTGTATTTATTACATTTATTTGACAACTCTGTTATTATTAATATATAACTCATATTTTCGTTATTACTTGTAAACAATAACAAAGATAATATATAACATATCCAATAAAATAGTGTTGTCTAATATAATAAAGTGTTGTATTAATTATATTATTACACTTTATTTAATTTTATTAAATGTTATTAATTATCTTTGTTTTGTAGAATACTTAATAATGAAATTATAATAACATATAATAAAATTGAGTTGTCAAATAAATTTGTATATATTACTTTATTTGACAACTCTTATTTTATTAAATGTTATTACTATCTTTATTTTGTAGTTGTACTTCATAATAAAAATAATAATAAACATATAATAAAATAGACTTTATTGTCAAATAAATGAAGTAATAAATTACATATAAGAACAAATATTGATAAATTTATTTTTGATTACACATTTCTTTTTATACATGTTTTATTATCTTCGTATTATAGTTGTACTATAATGATGAAAATAATAACCAACATATAATGAAACTAGAGTGTCAATAAAGTTGTAAATATTACTTATTTGCACAACTCTATTTATTAAATGTTATTATTATCTTCATTTTGTAGTTGTACTACTTAACAAATTATATAACAACAATATAACAATTGAGTTGTCAATAAAATTTGTAAATATTACTTTATTTGAAAATTCTATTTTATTAAATGTATTATATCTTCGTTTGTATTTGTACTTCATCACAATATATAATAACATATTACAATAATTGAGTTGTCAATACAAATAATTATTTTTATTTGACAACTCTATTTTATTATATAACAAAGTCCAATTAAGTATTTTCATCTCGAGGAAATACGTATTTTGGAACCAGACGTGGCTAGTGTTGAAATCTGGCGGAGCCTGAACATATTTTATTTAGGCACATAATTTATTAAGTTCTGTCCTCGTTTCATCTTGACTTTTTGGGTGATTTTCGTACCACCCGATAAAATGGACGTAAATCGTATTTAGAGACTAATGATGGCTAGTTTTGAAATCTACGCCGAGCCTGAAACACGCTTTAAATTCGGAGAGAATTTTAATAAGGGTGTCCGGTCCTCGTTCATGTGTTATTTTTGGGAAATTTAAAGTGTCACCGGAAACACAATTATAAATTTAGGAGAAAAATTCTACAAGGGTCTCCCAATCCTCGATTTCATCTGGAGTTTTGGGCGATTTTTGTAGCACTCAACAAAAATGGACTGAAAACCGTACTTTTGGACAAGACGATGGTTAGTGATTGAAATCTAACGGGAAATCGAAACACAATTAGAAATTTAGGAGACGAATGCTATACTGGTCTCCTGGTCCTCGATTTCATCACGACCTTTCTATCGATTTTCTTACGAACTGACAATAATGGAGCAAAATCTGTATTTTTGAACCAGACGATGCCTAGTTTTTGAAATCTGACAAGAAACCCGAAACACAATTATAAATTTAGGAGAGGAATGCTATAAGGGTCTCTAGGTCCTCCATTTCATTTACACTTTTCATTGGATTTGTTAACCACCAGACAAAAATAGACCGAAATCTGTATTTTTGGACAAGACAATGGCTAATGTTTGAAATCTGACGTGGAACCCGAATCATAATTATAAAATTAGTAGAATAATGCTATAAGGGACTCCTAGTCCTCGATTTCATCTAGACTTTTCGGACGATTTTCGTACCACTTGATAAAAATGAACTGAAATCCGTATTTTAGGACCAAGCAATGGCTAGTACTTGAAATCTGACGCTGAGCTCGATACCCAGTTATAAATTTCGGAGAAGAATGCTATAAGGGTCTCCGAGTCTCCGATTTCATCTGGACTTTTCAGGTGATTTTTGAAACACCCGACAAAAATGGAACGAAATCCATATTTTCAGACCAGACGATGGCTGGTGTTTAAATTTTGACCCAGAACCCGAACCATAGTTATAAATTTTTCTACCAAACGACAAAAATGGATCGAAATCCGTATTTTCGGACCAAACGATGACTAGTATTTGAAATCTAACACGGAACCTGAAACATAGTTATAAATTTAGGAGAAGAATGCTATAAGGGTCTCTCAGTCCCCGAATTCAACTTGACTTTTCATGTTATTTTTATACTACCCGACAAAAATGGATTGAAATCCGTATTTTCTGACCAGACAATGGCCAGTGTATCAAATTTGACGCGGAACCCGAAACACTGTTATAAATTGAGGAGAATAATTCTATAAGGGTCTCTCGGTCGTCGATATCGTCTGGACCTTTCGAGTAATTTTCGTACCCTTCGACAAAAATAGACTGAAATCCGTCTTTTCTGACCAAACGATGGCTAGTGTTGGAAATTTGACACGTAACCAAAAACACAGTTATAAAATGGACCGAAATCCGTCTTTTTGGAACAGAAAATGGATAGTGTTTGAAATCTATACCGAACCCGAATTACAGTTGTAAATTTAGTTGAAGAATGTCGTAGGGGTCTCCCGGTCCTCGATTCATTTGACTTTTTAAGCGATTTTCGTACCACCTGACAAAAATGGAATGAAATCTATCTTTTTGAATAAGGCGATCGCTAATGTTTGAAATATATCTGAACTCGAACTCCGATACCCATTGAATTAGGCCAGAATGATATAAGGGTCCAGTCCTCGATTTCATTTAAGAATTTTCGATGTTTTAATACCACTAGAAAAAATGGACCAAATTCCGAATTCTTTCGTACAGACGATGGCTAGTATGGAAATTCTGACCCAAATAATGGTAAATTAGGAGAAGAATGCTAAAAGGGTTCTCCTGATCTCGTTTATATATGGACTATTTAGGCATTTTCATTCACCTGACAAAAAGATCGAAATCCATATTTATGACAGCGTGGCTAGTCTTTAATCTAACCATAACTCGAAACCCTGAACACCATTTTATTTAGGTGAGAATCTAATAAGGGTCCCTTCTCGATATCATCTGGACTTTTCGAGCGAAAATTGTACCACCCACAAAATGGACCGAAATTCATATTTTCGACAAGACGACGGCTAATGTTGCAATCTGATGCAGACCCCGAAACAACATTATAAATTTAGGAGAAGAATTCTATAAGGGTCTCCCAGTCCCCGATGTCATATAGACTTTTCAAGCGATTTTCGTACCCCAAGACAAAAATGGAACGAAATCAGTATTTTCAGACGAAATGTTGGCTAGTGTTCAAAATCTGACCCGAAACACAATTATAATTTTAGGAGAAGAATGCTTTAAGGGTCTCCCGATCCTTGATTTTATTTGGACTTTTCGAGGGATTTTCGTATGTTGAGACAAAAATGGACCGAAAACTGTAATTTTGGACTAGACGATGGCTAGTTTTTGAAATCTTACACGAAACCCGAAACACAGTCTTAAATGTAGAAGAAGAATTCTATAAGAGTCTTCCAGTCCTCAATTTCATTTGGACTTCTTGGGCAATTATCGTACCTCTGAACAAAAATGGACATAAATCTGTATTTTTGGACCAAAACATGGCTAGTATTTGAAGTCTGACGCGAAACCGAAAACACAATTATCCATTAGCGAGAAATTCTAAAAAGGTCTCTAGTCCTCGATTATATGGATTTTCGGGAGAATTGCGTACTCACACAAATGGACTGAAATTCGTGTTTTATCCACACGCATGCTAGTATTGAAATATGACGCCAACCCGAACACCCTTAATTTTAGGAGAATGATATAAGGGTCTTCCGGTCCTCGATTTTATTGAAATTTCCGGGCATTTCCCGTACACAAAAATAGTCGCAATTTTGTATTTTCTAACGAGATGAGCTAGTGTTTGAATCTACGCTGAAAACTTAATAATTTAGGAGAGGATGTAAAAGTGTCTCCCACCTCTTATTTTATTTGACTTTGGGTTGATTTTCTTGCCACCGACAAAATGACAAATAGTAAATATATAAATCATGTTTTATATTATTGACAATCTATTTAATTTATGTTATTATTATCATTGTTTTATTGTTTTACTTTATAACGAATATAATATTAATATATATAAAAAAAATAGAGTTGTCAAATAAAGTAAATATTACATCTTTATTTTATTAGGTTTTATTGTGTTAGGGAGTTTAGGGTTTAAGAAATAACGTTTAGGGTTTAAGATTCGGGGTATAGTATATAGGGTTACCTTCATTGCAAAATATTACTACAAAACGATCATAATAATAACATATAATCAAATATAGTTGTCAAATAAAGATGTAATTATTATTTTATTTGAAAATAATATTTATTATATGTTATTCTAATCTTCTTTATGACAAACAAATACAAAACGATCATAATAATAACATATAATAAAAGACAGTTGTCAAATAAATATGTAATAATTTTATTTGATAACTCTATTTTAATATATGTTATTATTATCTTCGTAATGTATTTGTGGTAAATAAAGTATTTTCAAAATCCAAAATTACATTAACAAAGTCTTAAAACTAATATTTTTGAATACAAGTGTTTTGAATACACGTGTATTTCAAATACAGATGCTAAGTCAGGTAAAAAGCTCACATTTGTATTCGACTACGACCACTGTAGTAATACAGCAAGTCAGTAGTAAATCTTTGCCTTAATTTTCGACTACGACCTTTTATAGTCGAATCCCAAGTAGTCAGTGGCAAATTTCATGATCTGTATTCGCTACACGAATGTGTATTCGATACAGGTGCAAATTTTGATAAATCTGACTGTTACAAAGAGGGTATTCGATACACACATCTGTATTCGATACAATGAAGCAATACAATTTTTCAGATATGAAATGGCTCCAGATCATTGTATTTGTTCATCAACCTCTTGGATCTTGGCCACGAATCTTAAGAGATGTTTATGGAGTATAAATACACCATAACTCTATCAAACACACACAATCCTTGAATCAATACCTTGAATACTTTGAACAAAATTCTGCTTTTTACAAAGTACTTGCATTTCATTTTCATATCATTCAGAAAGGTTCTCAAAGTACTTGAAGTATTATTGGATTGAAATCATTATACCTCTCCTCTATCCTTATTCCAAATCATATTGTATCACTTGTAAAAGAAAGTAGTACTTTCTTAAACTAGCTTAATCTAAGATAGTGGTGTGCTATCTTAGAAGTATTGTTAGAAGTTTGTAGCAAAAATCCTAGGGTGGGGGTTCTACATTTTCTGACAATAAGTGGATTAATCTCTTGTGGTGTGCAAGAGGACTGGATGAACCCTTGGTTATAAGGGGAACCAAGATAATTCTATTGTGTACATTTACTTACTGCATTTAGTTATTATCAGCTATTATCTTATCGCTGAAAACAAGAAAATCTCATAACACCTAATCCACCCCCCTTTTAGACGTACATCTGTACTTACATATTTCATCTGCACATTTCGGGCGATTTTCGTACCACCCGACCAAAATGGACCGAAATTCGTATTTTTGAACCAGACGATGGCTAGTGTTTGAAATTTGCACGGAACTCGTAACACAGTTATAAAATTTTGGAGAAGAATGCTATAAGTGTCTCCCAGTCCTCGATTTCATATGGACTTTTGGGCGATTTTCGTTCCATCCGACAAAAATGGACCGAAATCCTTATTTTCGGACCAGATGATGGTTATTGTTTGAAATTTGACGCGGAACACGAGACCCAGTTATAAATTTAGGAGAAGAATGCTGTAAGAGTCTCCTGCTCCTCGATTTCATCTGGACTTTTCGGGCAATTTTCGTACCCCTCGACAAAAATGGGCCAAAATCAATATTTTCTGACCAGGCGATGGCTAGTGTTTCATATCAGGCTCGCAACCCAAAACACAATTATAAATTTTGGAGAAGAACGCTATAAGGGTCTCCCGGTCCTCGATTTCATATAGACTTTTCGGGCGATTTTCGTACCACCCGACTAAAATGTACCGCAATCCGTATTTTCATACAAGTCGATGCTAATGTTTTGAGAATCAAAGCGGAACCCGAACACCAATTATAAATTTAGGAGAAGAACGTTATAACTGTTATCTGTTCGCTGTTTCATCTGGTCTTTTCGAGCGATGTTGATTGATAACCATCCATTAATAAAATAGACCAAAATCAAATTTTTGCTCAGACGGAACGTTGGCTCTAGTGTTCTGAAATCAGCGTGCATGAACACCTGAATATTATTTATATTAATTTTAGGAGAAGAATGCTATAAGGGTCTCCCAGCCCTCGATTTCATCTAGACTTTTGTTCAGGGGATTTTTCGTACCCTTCGACAAAAATGACCAAAATCTAAATTTTCGGACCAGACTAGTGGCTAGTGTTTGAAATCTAGCGGGAACTTTAACATAGTTATAAATTTTGGAGAAGATGCTAGTTAATCTGTCTCCCCGTTTCCTCGATTTTTCCGTGGACTTTTTCGGGCGAGTTTTCGTACAGCCCGACAAAATGGATCGGAAATCCGTATTATTCGAAATAAGACAATGGCTAGTGTTTGAAATATGACGCGGAACCTGAAACACAATAATAAATTTAGGAGAAGAATGCTATAAGGGTCTCCCAGTCCTCGATTTCATCTAGTCTTTCCAGGCGATTTTCGTACCACCCGACCAAAAGGGATCGAAAATCGTATTTTTGGGCCAAACGATGGCTAGTGTTTGAAATCTACGCGGAACCCGAAACACAGTTATAAATTTTGAGGAAGAATGCTTTAAGGGTCTCCTGCTCCTCGATTTTATCTGGATCTTTAGGGCAATTTTCGTACCCTTGGACAAAAATGGAGCAAAATATGTATTTTCCTACCAGAAGATTGCTAGTGTTTAAAATCTAGCGCAGAACATGGAACATAGTTATAAATTTTTTAGCAGAATGTTATAAGGGTCTCTTGGTCCTTCATTTCATCGGGACATTTCGAGCAATATTAGTACCACCCGACAAAAATGGACTGAAATCCGTATTTTCGAACAAGACGATGGCTAGTGTTAGAAATCTGACACGGAACCCGAAAGAAAATTATAAATTTTTTATAAAACTGCTATAAGGGTTTCCTGTTCCTCGATTTAATATGGTCATTTCAGGCGATTTTTGTATCACCTGACAAAAATAGTTCGAAAATCATATTTTCGGACCAAACGATGGCTAGTTTTTGAAATATGATGCGGAACCCGAAACATAGTTCTAACTTTTGGAGAAGAATGCTATAATGGTCTCCTGGTCCTCGATTTCATATGGACTTTTCAGGTTATTTTCGTACCTCCCGCCTAAAATGGAACAAAATCTGTATTTTCAAACAAGACAATGGCTAGTGTTAGAAGGAGAATTCAATAATAGTCTCTTGGTCTTCGATTTCAGTTGGACTTTTCAAGGGATTTTCGTACCCCTCGACAAAAATGGACCAAAATCTATTTTTTTGGACCAGACGATGGCTAGTATTAGAAATCTGACGTGGAAATTGAAACACAATTATAAATTTAGGAGAAGAATTCTACAACGGTCTCCTGGTCCTCGATTTCATCTAGACTTTTTGGGCAATTTTCATACCCCCTGACAAAAATGGACTGAATTCCGTATTTTCGTACAAGGTGATGGCTAGTGTTTGAAATCTGAATGCTATAAGAGTCTCCCGGTCCTCGATTTCATAATGACTTTTCGGGCGATTTTCGTAACACCAAACAAAAATGGACCGAAATCCGTAGTTTCAGACCAAACGATGGCTAGTGTTTGAAATCTGACGCCAGAACCTGAAACACAGTTATAAATTAGGAGATGAATTCTATAAGGGTCTCCTGGTCCTTGATTTCATCTACACTTTTCTGGGCGATTTCGTACCACCCAACAAAAATAGACCGAAATCCGTATTTTTGTACAAGACGATGGCTAGTGATTAAAATATGATGCGGAACCCAAAACATCATATTTTCACCCCAAACGTGGCTAGTGTATGAAATCTGGCGCGGAACCCCGAAACAAAGTTATAAATTTTGGGGAAGAATATTATAATGGTCTGCCGGTCCTGAAGCAAAAATGGACCGAAAACCGTGTTTTTGGACCAAACGATGGCTAGTGTTTGAAATCTGACACGGAACCTTAGACACAATCTTAAATGTAGGAGAAAAATTCTATAAGAGTCTTCCGGTCCTCGATTTCATTTGAACTTCTTGGGCGATTATCGTACCACTCTACAGAAATGGACAGAAATCTGTATTTTTGGACCAAAACATGGCTTGTTTTTGAAATCTGACACGGAACCGAAAACACAGTTACTAATTTAGGAGAAGATTTCTAAATGGGTCTCTAGGTCCTCGATTTCATATGGACTTTTTGGGCGATTTTCGTACCAGCTGACAAAAATGGACTGAAATTTGTATTCTCTGACCAGACAATGGCTAGTGTTTGAAATCTCATGCCGAACCCGAAACACAATTATAAATTTATGAGAAGCATGCTAAAAGTGTCTCACATTCCTCATTTTCATCTGGACTTTTTGGGCGATTTTCGTACCACCCGACAAAAATGAACTGAAATCCGTAATAAAATAGAGTTGTCAATTAAATATGTAATTATTACTTTATAGTTTTACTTTATAAAATAGGGTTTAAGGTTTAAGGTTTAAGGTTTAAGGTTTAGGATTTAGGGTTTAAGGTTTGAGGTTTGAGGTTCAGGGTATAGTATATAGGGTTATCCTCATTGCAAAATATTACTACAAAATGATCATAATCATTACATATAATCAAATATAGTTGTCAACTAAATATGTAATTATTACTTTATTTGAAAAACAATATTTTATTATATGTTATTCTAATCTTCTTTATGACAAACAAATACAAAACGAAGATAATAATAACATATACTAAAAGACAGTTGTCAAATAAATATGTAATTATTACTTTATTTGATAACTATATTTTATTATATGTGATTATTATCTTTGTCATGTATTTGTGCTTCATAACGAAGATAATAGAAACATATAATAAAATAAAGTTTTCAAATAAAGAAATAAGTACATATTTATTTGACAACTCAATTTTATTTTATGTTATTATTATCTTCGTTATGAAGTACAACTATATAATGAAGATAATAATAACATATAATAAAATAAAATAGTGTTTGCAAAGTTATTTTATTTGACAACTCCATTTAATTAAATGTTATTATTATCTTCGTTTTATTGTTGTACTTAATAACGAAAATTATAATAATATATAACAAAATTGAGTTGTCAAATAAATTTGTAAATATTAATTTATTTGACAATTCTATTTTATTAAATGATATTATTATCTTCATTTTGTAGTTGTACTTAATAAC
>PGTU02005440.1:0-26238 GCA_002896215.2 Cicer echinospermum
ATCTTGTACCACATAAAAGAAAAATACTATCCATAAAAACTTGATTCCGATTGTTGGGGACATGTCTCTCAATACATGTTTCTCAGTGGCGTTGAAATATTTCATTAAATATTTTATTTAATTAGTACATTCTAAATATTCTACTCCTGGTAGATGCTTACTTGTGTGGACATGTAAAAAGAGAAAGGACCAATCATCTCCTTCAAATGAAAATCAAATAATATATGTGATTTCCAAAATAAATTTGGAAAATTCATGGCATATGTTAAATTGGTATAACAAAAATATGGAGACATATCATGATTAAATCAGGGTCATGGGTTCAATTCTTGGGTTTGAAGTTATTTTTTTTTTTTGTTACTTTAATTTGCTTAAATGAAACTCTTGAGAAGGAGGACGACGGCTGACATAATTAATTATTTTTTAAATCTTGTTTTAGAATTTCTTATTAACTTCCTAAGTTCTGAAATTGATTAAGATTTAGGTAGCGTATTAGAATTTAATTAAGATTCTTTTATTTAATTAATTTAGAGACCGAATCAATAATAAATATTATTAATTTTTTCAATGGTTGTTATACGTCCCACAGCCGGCGAATGTAATTACTTTTGCAAAAAAAAAAAAAACTCAGAATTCTATATAATTTATTAAGTTAACGTCTTTAAAATTAATGTTACAAAATTCATTAGGATCTCTAGAATTCACGAAATGAGAGTAATTAATCTCATCAGAGTTGCAAGTACATACACGAAAAAGAATAATGTGATACCCTTAGTAACAATATTAATATGTTTTGCTAGACTTTACTAGAAAGACTAGAGGAAGAGGAGACATTGTGAATGTAATGATTCATGCTGACGATCCAATAACTATTGGGCAAACTATTGTACAATATGATGTATGAATGAGAATTACACTATACACATTACTATACTGTTAGACAACAAATATATCCGAGGTAGTAAAAATCAAACCGGCCGGTCCAATCATAATCATTTGAACCGGCCATTAGACTTATGTGCAACCAAAATCAGTGACCCGATTATAGGAGTTGAATCAGATTTTTTTAATTTTATTTACTATTAAAAAATTTATAAAAAATCCAAAAAAAAAAAATCATTTTCCCGATGAATTGGGCGTACAATTGAAGACCATAAACAATACCAATATATTGGCCAAAGTCTATTGATTTAAGTTTGAATGTCATACACACTTCATTTTATATTAAATATTCGACACTATATTTTAAACTGGCCAATGCGTGACTTAAGATAAAATGATAAACACCAAAGTATTTTTTTATGTGGAAAGCTCTGTTTTTTCAAAAGTAAAAAATAAAACTATTTTTTAATTTTACGAAGGCAAAGAAAATACTTTTATTAATGAATACAGTCCACAAACACAAGGTATGCCATGATATCTAATACAATTTTTATTTGTATAGCATAAATACATCCATACTAACACAATACCAATGGTAAGAATTGATGCCACCCCTACTTCTCAAAACAATGTAGAACCGATTTGCAATATATCATGAACATCTCCATCAAATAAAACATATCATCATTAAAGTAGACTATTGATGCCAATACCTCTGGTTGTTCGAACCATGTATACAACATGAGAAGTAGATTGATGCCAATACCTCAGCTTCTTTTAATAACACTTTTTTTTTTTTCTTTTTGACTACTCAAATACTAAAAAAACAGAAAATAATTAAATGATGGGAGTTATGCAATATTATGTTATTTTTTATTTTTATATATATTATATTAAAAATTTAAGGATATTATATTAGTACTGATCCAGACCCTAGTCAACCTTATATATATAATATATATATACTCTAGAATAAATCCTACTTTACATCTAACTACAAAGAAATATACATTTGTCCTATCTTCTATTTATTGTACATACTAAGTCATATTCCTATACACAAATGAACAGTATATTTGTTCATTTGTCGTAAATTTTTCTCCCTCTTTATCATAGAAAAAGGTGAAACTAATCCCTAAAGACTCCTATAGAAGGACTAAGAAAGATAATATTGTTAGAGTTAATTGATATTATATAGGTTGAAATAGTCTCACATTGCTTTAAACTAAAATGAAGAATGAACTCAATGCTATATATATGACTCTAGTTTTTCATTACAAATTTCACTAGTCAAAAACATTTTAACTCGTATCTGATTATTTCCTTATAACTTATACTCTTGTTTTACGTGTGTGAGATATAAAATTTTTATTTTTTTTTGGAGAGTGTGGGGGAATTGAGGCGCCACCAAGAGTTTTGAGAGAAGTCATGTGTTGTAAAAACTATTTTCACAATGTTATTCTTTATTTGTTTCATTATACAATGATTGTGGTCTTTTCTTTTGATTTTGGAGTTTTCACTTATATTTTCTTATGTTTTATTTGTTATTTAAAGTGGCTTTGTTTGTTTTATTTTTCAACATCTGTCATCAGAGCTGTTGGTATCGATCCAGGGAAGGAGAATTCATGGTATGCTCTATGGTTACATGATGTCTAATTCTCTACATCATAATAAGAATCTTTGCTATTATATCTAAGTGTTGTTTAGCAAGGTTCTGGCTAAGGAAAAGACTTGTTATAAAGTGGTCATTTAAGAGAACTCACTTCTCTTTCTCTTTGAGACCTTACCTGATGTCAATTGCAGTATCGTCTAGTTTGGCTAAGAGGAAATTTGATGGAAGAAACAATTTGACTTGAGTAATGCAAAGTGCACTAACTGTGTTGATACAATCATTGATTCACAACGGTGTTGATTACACTGAGAGTGGTTGACATTGATTAATGTGTGTTGCGAGATTATATCGATTGTTGAAGAATTCCTGATAAGCCAACATGATAGTTTCACCATAAATTTCAGCTGAATTTTGAATGTAGAAGAAATATATTGGAAGTAGTTAGCTCTACTATGAAATTGTTGCAGTGATTTAACTTCAAGATGAAAATTATTGGAGGGTTTTACTTTAAGTTGAGTGTTACTTATTTATGGTGGAATATGATATACTTTTTATGGATGCGAGTATGATAGTGTTTTTGAACTATGATGATCAATGTAGACAATGGAGCTGCTGGACATAATGTAGTTTTTATCCAAGATGAGATTGTTAGAGTGGATTAATATTATATATGTTGAAAGAGTATGCGTTGCTTGAATTGCAGGACATAGGAGCTCCAATACTATATATATGGCTCTAGTTCTAATTACAAATGTGCACCAATCATAAACACTTTAAGTTTGTAATCTAATATTTTCCTTTTCTCTTATACCTTGTCTTAAAGTGTTGTGAAATGTAGTTTAAAGTACTTCTTTGAGAAGTGTGGTGTACTAGGGCCCACAAAGAGTTTGAGAGAAAGTATATGTGTAAACAATTTTCACGGATGTAGAAGAATTTCTTAAGTGGTTTAGCCTTCAACTGGAACTTGTTGGAAGTGGTTAACTTCAAGTGAGCAACAATGTAGACAATGAAACCTGACATATATAATTTTCAATGAAGTGGAAATGTTTAGAGTTGATTGATAATTATATATTTGAAATAGTCCCACATTGTCTTGGAATTGCCAAAAGAAGAAGAGCTCAAGGCATATATATGGCTTCATTCTTCATTACAAATCACATTAGTCAGAACACTTTAAATTTTGTATTTGATTCTTTCTTTTTATTCTATACACTTGTCTTAGAGTGTTGTAATTTAAATATATATTTTAGGAGAGCGTCGAGCTGTACTAGTGGTCACGGATAGTTTTGAGAGAAGTCTATGTGATTTAACAATTTTCACATAGTTTTATTCTTTGATATCATTAGACTATCGTCGTGATTTTTTTACGATTTTAGAATCTCCATGTTATTTTCTTTTGTTTTAATTGTAATTTAAATTTATTTACTTGTTTATTTTTCCAACAGATACACTATAGATACCTCATCAATTACAATCCTACTACTGACAAGAACTAAGACAAGAATAAACACTTATGGTCATTTATTAGTTAAAAACCTAAAATTGACAAGAACTATGACATGAAGAAATTGATACCAATTGAAAGGAAAACAACTGATACCAACCAAATGAAGTAACTAAGAAGAAATAAATCAGTTATGCTATGAATACTAATATTGAATAGGGGGATATTACATATTTAAAAACTAAAGTTCAAGTGAAACTAAATGTCATGTAACCAAGAGTGAAAGTCTCCACCAAACCATGATACTTTTACTTTTGTCATTTCATTACATTGTATCACATACATAGAATTTTATTTAATATACTTTTTACCATGTTTAATAAGCATTCAATTTGAATTTCTACATCTTTTTTTGATATATCTAAGGTATACTTTTCATTTCATTACATTGTATCACATACATAGAATTTTATTTAATATATTTTTTACCATGTTTAATAAGCATTCAATTTGAATTTCTACATCTTTTTTAGATATATTTAAGGTATACTTTATTGTACATATTAAATATATATTAATGCAATAACAAACATGATTACAAAAGATTTTCATAACCAACTTTTGTTACATAAGGCGCATCGAATGCATAAATCACATGATCCATGACAAATTAAATATTACACATTAGAATTTCTTTCAATTCTATTAAAGAAACATTTTTGTGTTAGTTATATGAGAAACATTTTTATCTTAGTTATTATATAACTAAGAAATAGATCATAAAATCTATTTGATAAATTATGGATCCATGTTTAAATTTGTATTATGGTAAATTCAAATAAGTAGTACAATAAAAATCATTTAAATTTTTTATAATTTTCTTTTATGAATATTTATCAACTCACAATAATTTTAAATATATTTCAATCATTTTCAATATCAAGATAACCAAAAAAGAAATCATTATTTTGACGCTATCATACATATGTAATAATGTGAGATCAATAATTATAAATGCAATAACTTCCGTGAAGCAACAATCTCATTAAAGTATGAACTTGATATATTTGAGGTTTCATTTACACTCTTTTTATATTAAATTAAAAAGTACACATCCATGCATAAACAAACGTTTTCACTCTCATCAAAAATTCTAATACTTGAATTGTTTCTAAGTCATGCAAACATTTATCGAATGCCACATGTTAAATTTTGTCAGGAAGATTCGCTCTCTAAATAAAATCCGTCAATTTTATTATTATTCATTATTATTATAACTTACTTTATTGTCATTATTATTATTATTATTTAAAGAAACAAAATATATATGTATTTTATTAGACTTGACCCATGTGTAGAGAAGACAAAAAAAAAATTTATATCCCTATGCCAGATAAAGAAAAAAGGCAGTAGGCACGTAGAGAGGAAACAGACAATAAGGAAATAGGGAGCTAGCTACAATACAATGAGAAGTCTTTAATATAACGGTGTTAGTAAGTTATTACCTTTGAGGGGTTACTCTAGAAATATGTACTGGTGTTAGTAGTTTTACTCTGAGAGTTATCTAGAATACTCACTTTAGCTGGCAATAGATTGCTTTGTTATTGTCTTATTTTTCACCTTTTTTGGTTATGATACTTGTTGATTGTGTTGTAGCCAAATATCACATAGAAGGCAGCCACGTTTTGAATAGGGGATTTTGCTGTTAAAAAACGAATTTCTCAAGTGTCGTTAAACCCTATCCTCTTGCTGAGGAATGGCTAGCTCGAGGATTGGGATTATTTAAAACCCGTTAGATCTAACTGCTGTATAAAAAAGTAGGAGCAGAATATGAGGACACACACACAATTTTATACTGTTCACCCAAAGATGGCTACGTCCAGTCCCACACCCTTGTGAGATTCACTAAACTTTTCAAACAGATCAATCCTCAACCCGAGGCATGAATTACAACGTTGTATTATCAGCTTCACGCAGAGCTCTACAATCCAAATTTCCAAATATTTCCAAGCTATCACTCATAGAAATTACCCAAAGGAGAATGAGAAAAGTGATGATACTTCAATACTTTCTCCAAAAGAATACAAAGATATAGTGTAGGATCAAGAAAGTAATAAGCGAGGATGTGATTTGCTTCTTGAAAGCTTTAAGATGCTTGATCTTTTTCATGCAAGCTAGTTGTGTTTTTCCAGAATGGACTGGAGGTGTATGCAATTGTTATAGAATCCAACCTTTGATGACCGTTGGGAGCTCATTTTCAAAGATCCAAGGTTTTCCATGCAAATAATTACAGAACTGCCAACTCAGTTGTAGGCTTAGGCCAGAACCCGATCCTCTTGCAGCATAGCTTTGATCTTGACATGTTCTTGCTTTTTCTCTTTAATCAAAGTGCAAGGCTGTTTCTGAGCTGCATTTTTCGAAGTCTTTAAGGTCTAGGTTGGCTTCATCTTTTGAGGTGATGTGGACAAGAGAGAAAAAGCCACTTTATGACATAGGACTGTCATACTCAGTCCGAGGATCAGATCTGGCAGCAACATGTGATCTTCCATTTTTGGCTTGTTTCAAGTTGCCTTTTACTAACTTGACTTCCTTATGAATTAAAACGTGCAAGCCCATTTAATATTCAGATCTTGACCTTTGCACATGCTTGATAGGTTGTTTTCACTTTTGCTAGCCTATCCTTTACATACTAGATCTAGCCATATTCACCTTTTTCTTTTGACCTTTTGACTCTTGCTTTGAATGCTTTGTTTATTCATGTTTGACATTGATATACAATTGAATAAACACAATTTTTCTGGTGAGAAATCAGATTGTCCAGATCTGGAATATTTCAAATTGCAAGCACTTTTCCATCCGCGTTCGCCCACAACATTTCTATCCTCACGCGGGTTGTCCATCCTCAGGCCAGAATCACTTTTTTTTCTTCTTTTTGCCTTAATGATTAATAACCTTATTATCTTAAATGAATACACTCAAGAGGCACTGTTACGTCATTAACCAACAATCATAAATCTCTTAAGTAAGTTTGATTACATTAAATCATTTTGAGAGATTTCTGTCTCAACATAATTGGTGTTCTCTATGTGTTACTAGAAACTTTGGGTACTCCGATTATTCTGATATAGTGGAAGGTTATGTCCCCGTGGTTTTTATTCTTCCCAACTTGACCGAAGTTTTTCAATTAAAATTGATATTGTTCCTCATATTTAATTTTCTACCACATTGTTGTTACTTTATGAAATTTATTTTCCTGTTGGCCATTTACTACACTATGTAGGGGTAAAAATATTATGAATAATTGAATTAATTATCTCTAGTTTTTTCAACAAAGTAGTATCTAGAGCTCAATTGGTTTGGTTTGCGCATTTAAATGGAGTAGGAAAATAAAGGTTCGAATATGATTAAATTCAACTCTCCTAATTATAAACTTTGAAAGACTCTCATGAAAAATACATTCTATACAATAAAGATTTATATGATCATTGAAGGTGACATTGTTAAATCTAAAGATAAATATGACGCTAGAAGAAGATGAAAAGAAAGACAATAACCTTGATCAAAAAGTAGTTGGATTTAAGTGTATATCTACTTGTTGAAATTGAAACAAATGCTAACAAGATGTGAGAGAAATTATAAGAGTTGTAGAAATAAAAGAATTTGTAAAATAAAACATTTATTACTATTATTTTTATTATAATTTTATTATTATTATAGTATAGTATTATTACTTTATTATTATTATTATTATATCTTTTTTTATTTGATTTAGATGAAAAAAAGGAGGAAAGTTGTTAAACAAATATAATAATGTGCTGGTATATGCAAAATAGTACTGACACATTGTTATGTTTGTCACAATACACTTAACCATATTAACTGATGTATTTTTTTCCTATCTAAATATATTTTTTATTTTTTAAATATTTTATTATTGATTTGTTTATTTAATAACATATACTTTATTATTATATTATTATTATGATTTATATTAGTTTTTTTTTTATTTATTAGATTGACAATAAAAGAATAGGAGGAGTCTGTTAACAAAGTAAAATTGTTTGGTTATTTAATATCAAAATATTAGGAAGACATTATTTTCTTTTGGCCTATCAAGTGCGACCCACATTAAATTTTGATTATTTTATTTTCTCGATTGAATGTATTTTATTTATTTTATTATATAATTTTTTTTAATATTTTAATTTTTTTATTTAAATATAACAATCTTCGAAAGTTAAAATGAAAATAAATAAATAAATAAACTGAGTAGATAGTCGCATCCCCAGGATACGACCTCTACCGCAGAAAAAAATTAATCATTTACTTGTCGTATCCTAGGTTGCGACCTCCCGTGTGAACAGTGGATCATTTTCGTTATGTTTTTCAAAAAATGGATATATTGATAAAAAAAAATAAAAAAATAAATAAAAAAAACGTTTAGTTGCCACCTTTTGTGATTACTATTGTTGATGTTCTCTAGTGTTACTAAAAGACTCTGTTCCACCAATTAATTATTATAGTGGAAGGTTTATTGGACCCGTGGTTTTAGTTTCTCAATTTGAGGAAAAAATTTCACGTTAAAAATTATTTTTGTCTCTTATTTAATTTTTTTTTAATTTTTGTTACTACGTAGAATTTTATTTTTTGTTAGGCTATTTATTTGTACAGGTGGAAGAAAATTATTTTGCATTATTGAGATAATTATCTCTAATTTTTTTCAACAAATTTAATATAATAAAAAATAATTTTTGAGAAACTATACATAAACTTATAACATCAAACATATCATATATTTAGTTCGTTAGAAATTGCAAAAGGTATGGACAATGGAGATAGTAGAGAGAATCGGAAGGAAATGCAACATGACAAATAGGGTGAATGGAGAACGGTTGTACAAAGTAGAATACAAGAAGCATGAATGATGCAGATGGATGTAGCAGGGAAAATTTGCTAGAATATAGGAGCTAGCTCTTTTTTTATGGACAAAGTAGGAACTAACTCATTAGAGCCAACAAATTGTATGTATGTATTTCAAACTAAAAGTTTCATAAAATGCTTATAGGAAAGTCTAATTAATGACACTAGACAACATAATTACCTAGTAAGATGTCAACATTGCAAAACCAGATATCCATAGAGAAAAGATATATATATATATATATATATATATATAATATATATATATGTAATATATATTACTATATATTCATTATCCTTTTTTTCGGTTACAAAAATGAAAAACCTAAAATATGTAATGAGCACCAATCACCAAAACACTAGAAATGTTTTGCATATATAGTGATTTGCTTTGCTTCACATGTCACCTCACTTTTGATTCATGACATTGTAATTGCATTAAGAGGGAGGCCCTTGTCTAAGTGAAGAGTAAACATGACTTTATAGTTCACATTTTGTGTTCCATTTGCCAATTTAAATCTAAAGAAAAGAAGAAGAACCATTGTTGTTATTTTCATTTGTTTGTATGCAAAGTCCTTCCCTAAACACATACGGGACCAACCTACAATTACATACTAAAACGTACACATCTTAATAATCATAAAAAAATAAATTCATATGAAGCAAATAAATTCAAATGAAAACAAAGGTACAAATTACATGGAATGCTACAAATTTGAATGGCACTTCGGGTTTGAAAATTTCATTGTTAAGTCATCTTTCGGAACGAAATTCTTATGCATCTTTCCCCCAAATGCAAGACATTCTATCCATAGCATATGCCAAGTAGTACACTTCATCACCCTTATCTAGTTTGTGGCCGTCGGGAAGAATATCAGGGGCTATTGCAATTCTTCCATCCTTGCAATAGTAGTATCATATCAAAGACACAAGAATGTCATCAAAATTTAATAGGTAATGTTGTCTGTGTAGGTATATCTTAACATGGAATGATTAAGATTATAGTCACATGAAAGGAGATCCTTAGAAAAAAAATTCGTAGAGAACTAAATATGCATAAATATGTGCTAGATTTGAACAAGTTGATTATAAAAGAAGCATTAAAATAGTATTTTGTCCAATATACTCATTTTTGTGGTTATAGTTCAAATATATCTCACCATTTTAAACTAAATAATTTGAGTCTCACATAAATTTGATGAAATTGATATATGAATTTCAACTAATAGAAGAGTGCATATATTAGAGGGTATGATTCTAGCATCTTTTTTACTAAGAAATAAAAGTTTACCCAATACATCAATGTATCAACATTTGGTGGGTCTAGTAAAATGGGCTATTTCCTCATGATTCGTTTTGCGAATGATCCCTATATATTGAGAAATGTTCATACATTTAATATCTAATACCTTCTCAAATAAGATCGCTTCCAATAGACGAAGACTCATGGATTCACAAAAAAGAAAAAGAAGACTATATATGTGAAATGATATATCAATGATGATTTAATATTATCTTTATAGTTAAGATTCAAGTATAAATAAACAATCCTAATAGTTACCGTTAATTCTCTGACACTTTTACTTAGTATGCCTTATATTTCAACAAGTGACCAAATTAAGATGATTATATTATGAGCACAAGCTAAAATGGAGAAAACAAGAATATTAAGTGGGATAATACATTGATTTATAAGCCTAACTTTTTAAAAATTCTATCAAACAAGGAAAACATAATTCAAGATGATTTTGAGAAAATTCATAAAAAGTGCCATAGGAACAACACGATACAATCTCAATGTCTCAGTCAGTGCTGCATGAAGATAATGCATTTTATCAAGGATGACATCTGTTGTATTCACTTTCATAGATGTAAGAAGTGACATCTTTTATTTCTCGCACAATCTTGTCCTCTACAAGAGGATTCTTGCATAACATGTAGAAGAACCATGAAAGAGTGTTTGTAGTTGTGTCTTTTCTAGCTATCATAAAGTTTAGAATTATATCCCTCAAATATTTGTCGATTATAGTTGTTTGTCCCTTCTTGTTCTCCATCAAAAACCTTGACAATATGTCTTCTTTAACATTCTGACAAACAAAGCAACCACTCTTATCCTAAATTAATGTAGAATGTTAAAGAATAATTAAAAGCTTGAGCCTTGTTTGAATAAACAATTTATTTAAACACTAAAGGTATAAGAGCTTATCACATGAGAGTTATGTCATGGGCTCTTATTACATTCTCTCTGTAACAGTTCTATAAGCCCTTGTGCCATAAGATAAACACAAATAAGCACGACATAAGTCATTCCAAACATCCCTTAGATGGTTCATATGCATCATACCAATGTCATAAAGAAAATTATTTGTTGAAAAAATGGTATATCATGGTTTTTTATGTCTCTATAATTGTAAAGTATCCTAATTGATGTCACATACCATCACATTTGACTTTAATTCTTTGTAATATAAGAAATCGAGACTTAATTGTTGTTGGAACACAATCAAGAGTGGAGGGTGAATCAATGGTGAAAATCGATAATTGAAAACTGTGGTTTTTTTGAGAAGATGAAGGAGAAAAAAGAGATTATGGAAGAGAGTATTTTCTGTTATTTTCTGTTACACTATGGTATCAAAAATGACATTAAATTTTTTTTTTTTCAAACAATACACACAAAGGTATTTATATGGGGTACAATGTGGAACCAAACAAGTGGCTCAAACAGGAAAAAACTATTTTTGTCTCAAGAAATTTCCAAAAAAAACAACTTTTCCAAATAAGCTCTTTTACGAAATGCTTCCTAAAGCCACTAAACTGCATTTGAATTATATATCACTTCCAATGCACCACCTTAATTCAAATGCTCCACATTCTTCATGCCTAGCTTCATCACAAGTTTCTTGAAAACCTCATTTGTAACACCTTTCGTCAACAAGTCTGCAACTTGTTCTTCGCTTCTGCAGTACCCCAAACGTAACTGTCCGGAACTCACTAATTCCCTCAAATAGTGAAACCTCATCTCAATATGCTTGCTCCTCCCATGTGCTATGGGATTCTTAGCAAGGTTGATGGCTGAAACATTGTCCATCAACAGCAAAACAGCTCCTCTCGTGTTGTTGTCCAGCTCACGCAGCAGGTTCACTAGCCACACAGCTTGGTATGCACATAACGAAGCTGCGATATACTCCGCCTCGCAGGAAGAGAGAGCAACCACCGGCTCCTTTTTAGAACACCAAGAGATTGGTGCCCCTCCGAACATAAAGACATAACCGGCCGTTGATTTCCGATCGTCCTTATCTCCGTACCAATTGGAGTCGATGTATCCGAGTAATTCGCAACTTTTGCCTATGTCATTTGCAGGAAATAAAATTCCACAACCAAAAGTACCTTTCACATATCTAAGTATCCTCTTAACCGCTATTCCAAGTTAACCTTCGCCTCTCCATGAACCTACTTGCAATACCAACACTAAACGAATCTGGCCGCGTATTGCACAAGTAACGCAATGATCCTATCAATCTCCGGTATTGAGTAGGATCCACATCTTGCTCATCTTCACTCTTGGACCGTTGTAAACGTGCCTCGATTGGTGTTGTGGCAGCATTGCAATGCTCCATATCACACCTCTTCAAGATCTCCGTTGCATGTCTCTTTTGATGCATGAGCAGCCTCAACTTTGTCTTTTGGAATTATATGCCTAAGAAGTATTTCATTGTGCCAAGATCAGTCATTTCAAACTCCCTCATAAGCTCTTCTTTGAACTTTGAAATGTAACTTTCACAACTGCCTGTAATCAATAAATTGTCCACATAAAGACAAAGTATGATTACTCCTTCGCTTGCATCCGACTTCACATAAACACCGTGTTCGGATACGCAATTCTTGAGACCAATGTCTATAAACAAAACCATTTATGCGTTTGTTCCAAGCTCTTGGAGCTTATTTCAAACCATAGAGTGCCTTCCTTAACTTGTAGACCCTTGCCTCTTGATTTTGAATCACAAAACCAGGTGGCTGTCCAACATAGACCTCCTCATCAAGTGGACCATTCAAAAATGCCGATTTGACGTCCATTTGATATAACGGCCAGCTGTTGTTATTTGCTATCGCAACAACTAACCGGATGGTTTCATGCCTTGCTACCGGTGCAAACACCTCATCAAAATATATCCCTTCCTTTTGCAAAAATCCTTTGCAACTAATCGAGCTTTATGCTTGATTATTTCACCTTTTCGGATTCGCTTTCACTTTGTAGACCCATTTCACACCAATAGCCTTTTTACCTTTCGGTAAATCAACTAACATCCATGTATTGTTCTTTTCAATTGATTCCAGCTCTTCCTTCATAGCACACATCCACTTTGGATTGCTTAATGCCTCCTCCGTATTCACCGGTTCGGATTCGGCCATTAGAGCGAAGTGAATAAGATCACCCTCATTTTTGATCTCGCTATCTCGGAATAATTCACAATCACAGAGTCTTTGAGGCAATCCTCTTTGCCTTGTTGGTCGTCTACTTGATTCACTTGTTTCGGTTCTGAAAGGTTGCTGTACAGCACCTTCAGCAGGCTGAAAATTCCAATTTTCCTGCAGGAAATCGATTTCCCCTGGAGGTAAATCGATTTCCACCTCACCAGAAACAGTTCCAACAGCTCCAGGATGTTGATTTTCGTGGCAGAAATCGATTTCCCGAACTGATATGGCAGTTTTTCTGCTGTCAAACTGCCGTATCTCATCCACGATCACATCTCGACTAATTACGATCTTCTTGCTACTCACATCAAACAACTTGTAGTCTCCGGTAGGATGATATCCGACAAGCAACATCATTTCACTCTTGTCATCAAGCTTCTTTCGAAGCTGTCCCGGAATATGTTGAAATGCTACCGAACCAAAAACGCGCAAATGACTCAAATTCGGTTTGAATCCGGACCATACCTCTTCTGAAGTCACCTTTTCCAGCTTCTTTGTAGGACACCTATTCAACACATAGGCGGCTGTAGCAACAGCTTCTCCCCAAAGCTCTTTCGGCAAATTCTTCCTTTTCGACATGTTACGCACCATGTTCATAATTGTCCGATTTTTTCTCTTGGCCACGCCATTTTGCTGAGGCGTATAGGGTGGTACAACCTCATGCGCTATACCCTCATCATCACAATACTTCCCAAATTCACTCGAAGTAAATTCGCCTCCGCCATCGGTTTTGAGAGTTTTGAGTTTGTGACCGCTTTGCCGCTCAACCATGGATTTAAATCGTTTTGAACACCTCTCAAACACCTCATCCTTCCTCTTTATGAGATAAATCCACAGCTTCCTACTAAAATCATCGATAAATGTGACAAAGTATCGATTACCTCCATACGAACTAACTTGCATCGGTCCGCACACATCGGAATACACCACCTCAAGATGATGTTTGGTCCTATGACCTGCATCTTTGCTGAAACTATTCTTGTGTTGCTTCCCTTGTACACACTCTTTACATATCTCAGCTGGAACATTGATACTAGGCAGTCCGGTTACCATCTCATACTTTTGCAACGCGTCGAGATCTCGAAAATTCAAGTGTCCAAGACGGTAGTGCCACAACCATTCATCACGACTTGCCGCTGTAGCCAAGCACCTATGCTCCATGATTTCCAACTCAATCTTGAAAGTCCTATTGGCAGCCATATGAGCCTTAAGGATCAAAACACCGTTTTGGTCCAAAACGCGTAAAACCCTTGTTTTCCATCTGAATCATGTAATTCCTCTCAAGCAATTGGCCAATACTCAAAGAGATTACACTTGATTCCTGGAATGTACAACACATCTTTGATCAAGGAATGACCACCATCCCTTCTCATGATCAAAACATCACTGACACCGTCGGCCGCTAATGTCGTATCATCCGCGAATTTCACTCTACTTCGCGTTGCTTGATTGATCTTCACGAACCAATCCTTTCTTCTTGTCATATGTGTCGAACAACCTGAGTCCAAGTATCACTCATCTCTCCTTGGACTCCATCTCAAACTATTACCATTGCGCTTTTCTCCGAATGCGTTTTTGCAAATTTTTTCTGCACTGCAATAGTTGTTGTCCAGCAACTTCCTCTTGTCACAGTTGCTATTCAGCACCTCTTTAATGCTGTAGTTCTCTTCCATGATCATCACAAGAACCGTGTTATCATAATCCACGTCTTGCCTAGCAACCTTAGCCTCATCCGCATGATTCTCCCTTGGTTTCGCTCTACACTCTCTTGCGAAATGCCCAAGCTTTTGACAATTGTAACACTTCTTGGTACTTTTGTCAAACGGCTTGTAGTTGCCTTGACCACCACCTTTGGAACTGCCCTCACCTTTCCTTGAATTTTGTGACTCTTTTTCATCAAAATTCTGGAAATTTTTCTTTCCTCTAGAAGGCCATTTCCCTTTCGATTTCTTATTCTTCTCGTTGAAACGGGCTTGCAAAAGCAACTTCTGTTTTGGCTTTATCGTTTCCTCTTTCGTCCATCTTTGTTCATGAGCTTCCAATGAACTTTGAAGTTCATCTTTCGTCATCGTCTTGAGATCCTTCGATTCCTCAAGCGCCACCACAATATTATCGAATCTTGGTGTTAAAGAACGCAATACCTTTGACACAAAATTCTGTTCGGAAACGGCTTTACCACACGACTTCATTTGATTGTCCAAGCGTGTCACACACGTCACGTAATCGTTAATCGTTTCCTTGCCTTCCATTTGAAGTAACTCAAACTGCCGCTTATGAGTTTGTAACCTTACCACCTTCGCCTTATCCGCGCCAACATAAGCTTTCTCAAGGATACCCCAAGCTGTCTTCGCCGAGTCGCAATCGCCAACCTTTTCGAAGTTGTCACTATCGACGTAAGAATGAATCAAGAAGAGGGCCTTGTAGTGTTTCTTCTTATCTTCCTTGAATTTCGCTTGTTGAGCTGTTGTAGCCTCTTCACCAAGAGGAGTAATGCCATCGGTAATCATATCAAGAACATCTTGATATCCAAACAAAACTTTCATTTGTTTGTACCATTTGTCATAATTCTTCGAATCAAGAATCGGAAGGTTGGTAGGGATTTTGTCATTGGAAACAAACATGTTTGCAGCGGAAATTGGATCTGAACCAGGCTCTTGATGCCAAATGTTGGAATACAATCAAGAGTGGAGGGTGAATCAATGGTGAAAATCGATAATTGAAAACTGTGGTTTTTTGAGAAGATGATGGAGAAAAGAGAGAGATTATGGAAGAGAGTATTCTCTGTTATTTTCTGTTACACCATGGTATCAAAAATGACATTAACATTTCAAACAATACACACAAAGATATTTATATGGGGTACAATGTGGAACCAAACAAGTGGCCCAAACAGAAAAAACTATTTTTCTCAGGAAATTTCCAAAAACAACTTTTCCAAATAAGCTCTTTTACGAAACGCTTCCTAAAGCCACTAAACTGCATTTGAATTATATATCACTTCCAATATTAGTGGCAGTCAAAATGACCACAAAATGCAAACAGCTTTATTGCTTTTGTGGCGGCCTAGACCCTCAGAAAATGTAGCCTTTGTGACGACATAAACCCTACAAAATGTTGCATGATCATACTTTGTGACGGCCTAAGTTCTCACAATGCTCCAACATTACAATTTTGTGAGGGTTTATGCTGCCACAAAATCTTGGTGATATTTTCAATCAATCACATTGTAATGGTATTGGCCACCACAATTTGAGGTACCTAGAGAGCTCATGAGAGCATTTCGCAAAGGGTGTTTTTAATATCGATTAACTTTATTCTTACTTGATCAATTTTGAATACATCAAGAGTAGCTTTACATTGTTTATCACATAATAGCAGTATAACCATATCTATATAAAAAAATAAATTAAAAAATTGTTTTGACAAACTTGTGCCAAAATTTCCAAAAAGTCAACAAAACTTTAGGATAAGTTTGCCAAACTTATACTTATTCAGAAAAACTTGAATCAAGTTTGACGAAACATTTTGTTATTCTAAATTTTTTATATTTTCTGAAAAGCTTGATGGGGCTGAGATAAAATAAGAGTCAAAAAGTGAGATGGTAAAAAATAGTGAAATATGAAAAAGGTAAAATTTGTGATAGTATAATTGTCGGAGTAGGCTGAGGTAAAATTTTGTTGAACTAAAAAAGTTAAAGTATCTTTGATCCAACATCTTTAGACAAAAGATTCGTTCAAAGTATGGTAAAATAAAAGTTCCGGAGTAGAGCTAAATAATAATAATAATAATAATAATAATAATAATAATAATAATATAATAATAATAGTAATAATAATCATCATAATAATAATAGTAATAATAATAATAATAATAATCATCATAATAATAACAATAATAATAATAATAATAATAATAATAATAATAATAATAATAATAATAATTTAGAATTAAATTTGCGAATATTCGGTGAAAATATTTTTTAATAGGAAAAGCTACTTTTAAGCTTGAAGTTGTTTATTCGGTGAAATATTTTGTTTAAAACATTGACTTTATAGCAAATTGTCATTAAGAAATGTGAGTCAAATTCATTAAATACAACTCTGTTACTTTTATTTTATACAAAAACAACAAAATTTTATAAATGGATGACAAAAAAATTATAGTGCCATTCATTTAACGGTTCTTTAAATATTAGCCAAAACTCTATTGATAATAGATGATACTTGTTAGAAATATAAATTAACGTTTTTGTAGTCTATACAATTAAATACTACCCCAATCAATGTTAAATCAATGAAAATTAAAAAAAAATGTATCGTTTAAAATCCAATCATCACCAATCAATTGAGATATAAAAGAATCTAACTTATATAACCAACATATGCATATTCCTCCATCGAAATTAGTCACCGATAAACAAAATGAACACTTCACTCTTAAAACATAGTTATAATAAATAAATAAAAATACATCATAAATTATGTTAGAAGAGTTTACTAAATAATTCATAATGGATATAAATCATTATTGGTCTCGCTGAAATGCAAGGTCCTCAGAGATTGATTTGTGTTGTTACTTGTTAGACTAGAACTGTGGATGCATCATCACAGGCAGTACACACAATTGGGTGGTAACAATATTGAAAGGACATGAACAATGCTTACCTTGCTAACATACCTCTTTTAATTGTGCATGCGACTACTGCTACTGTTAGTAATGATGCATCTTTCCCTTACCATGTGTATTCGGGACGGGGATTTAATGCGGTCGGCTTCTTTTGACTGGTATAGTTAAAATGTTAAATTCATTGGACGGGCCAAATTTTAAACTAGAATTTTAAATTTGAATTTTTTTTTTTCTTAAGAATGTTTCTCATAGATTATTGATCTCTAATATATTTGACAGATATAAATATTATTAGATGTTTTAGTTTAGATTTAAACATGAAATTTTATAGCTATATGACTTAATTTATAATAGAATTTATCATTTTTTTAAGATAAAAAATTAATATATTGTGTTATGATTTTTAAAAATAATTTTTAATATTTAATTTTTTTATTATAACCTTATTAAAAATTTAAAAAAATAAAATTTTTAATGAAAAATTATTTTAACTAATTTATCAAAAATATTATTTTAAATATTTAATTTATATTAATATTTTTTTTATTGAATATATATTTATGAAACAGCGAAGGATAAAAATAGATTTAATATAACTATAAGGAGTAAGGTTTAAATGTAGAGGTGGGTAATAAATTTCTCTGAATTAAATATTGTTTTAATATTATGTAGATGCACATAGAAAAGTGATTATTATTAGTGAAGGAGTTATGCGGCCCTTGGCCTCCTCAACCCATTAGATATTGGGCTAGGGATTTGGCTCATCATGCCCCAGCTGGGGTTAGTAATACCTCCGTCAAGAATCATCAAAATATTTAGATTTTTTTTACGTAACAAAATATTAGATTTGATATACAGAAATATAAAACATGTTAGTTAATTAACATGTTAGTTAATTGCTATGCACCGTTTAGGCTCTCTTAATGGAGAGTCTAACAAATCAGAGATTCAAACCTAATTTAACTTAAAAAGAGGAAGAGTAATAAGGAAAAACAATAAGAAAAGTTATTTAAAAAAATTAAAAACATAATTTCTTTGTTCATTTGGTAATTTAGTATCTCATTGAGACTAGTTTTAATAGTATCTGGTGAATATAAAAAATAAAATTACTTTCAACCCATCACAATTATCTATATGAACAACTTTAAAAATAATTATCATAATAATTAATCAATTTTAGTTTTATGTTATCTATTTTAAAAGTCACACAAGTAATGATTTATGGTTGGTTTTCGGTGCAGCAAAATTAATCTCCATATTTAAATATTGAATTATTCCAATATAATATGTTATATTCTTTTTAACTTTGTACGATTTTATCTAGATCTAATCCATTAAGTTCTGTAATTAAAATAACAAAATATTTCTGAAGCTAACACTATATCTTCATAGAGAGTTTTCTCTACTCAATTTTTAAATAACTTTTCCACAATCTACTATCTTTACTATATATCCTATTTAAATATTATTTCATAACGTCTACTCAAAATTTTTTAAATTAATCCCACATTATTATTTTATAACGTCGCATTATTATTTTATAATATTTGCCCCAACATCTTTTACATTAATTTCACATTACTATGAACTTCACATTTTCGCCTCTATACATCTTTTCAAATATATATATAATATTGAATTTAATAACATGAAAAGTTTCTTCAACTTCTTCTAAATTGGGAGAGTACATATGTCTCTATTGCTGACCTCTAAAATATATTTCAACTATTTATATATGTCTTTTATTGTTGTGTACTTCTATTCTATAAATTACATTGATAAAATTGAATATATATTATTGATATAACTACTATATAATAATCATTTGACAATTCCGACATAAAATTTCATATTAATTTTTTTAAAAAATTCACTTAAATTAAATAATTAAAATATACCCGTGCAATGCGGGTCATCATTTAGTTGGAAATAAATTCACCAAGCACCCCTGGAAGCACAATAAGAATGATCTCTCTAACACTATCACACAATATGTGTACAAACATAAGTTTGTATATTTCATCAATACTATGAAACACTAATATAGGACACAACACAACACTGTCTCTCTCTCAGTATATATAAACATAGCCAGACCATACCCAAAAGAGAGGCACGTAAAACTCTTGCTTTAGACCTCGCAAAAAAAAAAAAAAACCAGTACATAGGCCCAATAGTATATTATAAAAAGCCTTTATTACATCTCAGAAAAAAAAAAATACCTCCAAAAAATATACAACTATACACACACAAAAAAGGCTATTTATGATGAACATAGTGTAAGAATATCTTTAGTAAAAACATTTTTTTTTCATTAAATCACATCTAATGATATTAATGACATTGTTTTTCACTTAAAAATGTCTCTTAAAATATCACGTTGAAACTTCTTATGAAACTTACTATCAACACAACAAAACAATTATTTTTTCACTTTGACCATACTTCCTTATTTAAATTTAACATTGACATTTTTAACTTATATAAATCTGATAAAATCTTCTACATTAGTGTTTGACATTTTTGTAGAACAGTTGAAAGTTTTATTTCATTTTTTGAAAAACATAAAGAAAATGAATTTAAAATGCTATGATTTCTACCAAATAATTTTTCTATAGTTGTTAAATAAAATATTAATAATTTATTTAGTACCTTTTGAAAAAGTCTCTTTTGATAATTTCACTTTAGGCCTCATAATGGTTGGACCGGCCTGAACACAGCGCATGAATTTTGTTAAATTGAAAATATTCAACAAAATTACATATATTCAATACTCTCCCAAATAATTGATAAGATATTCAATACTCTCCCAAATAAAAAATTCTAGATTCTCTTATTCTTCCATCATTAAAAAATAATGGAGTGGTTTAAGATATTTTTTGGTTTAGAATCAACCATTCAAATCGTTTTTTTTCTCCTTCATTTTATTTAAATAAATGGCTTCCAAACAAATTTAGTTTTTATTTCGTAATATTTTTGTGATTTTATCATTTAAGTGTTGTGTTGAATATAAAGAGTATTGAGAGGCATATTATGAATAACCCGTGTGTTTCAACTACACAGCGGAATCTCTTTATATAGACACAGGGTATTAAATAACCCTAATTTACAGTAATGCTAACGGGCCAGAATACTTACATACTTACAGCCCATATATATTATTTACATTCTACTATAGTATTTAACACTCCCCCTCAAGCTGGAGCATATAAATCAAATGCACCTAGCTTGTTACATATATAACTAATTCTAGGACCTCGCAATGACTTTGTAAACACATCTGCTAACTGATCATTGGATTTGACAAAGCTGGTGATGATGTCACCTGATTCAATCTTTTCTCTAACAAAATGACAGTCAATCTCAATATGCTTGGTCCTCTCATGAAACACCGGATTCGAGGCAATGTGCAATGCAGCTTGATTATCACATATTAATGTCATTGTGCTAGTCTCTTCAAATTGAAGTTCTTTCAGTAATTGTTTCAGCCAGATGAGTTCACATGTTACTAGTGCCATGGCCCTGTATTCTGCCTCAGCGCTGGATCTTGCTACAACATTTTGTTTCTTACTCTTCCAAGATATTAAAATTTCCTCCTATGAGTACACAATACCCGGAAGTTGATCGTCTATCTATGGGTGAGCCTGCCCAATCAGCATCTGAGTAGCCAATTATTTGAGTATGTCCTCTGTCTTCATAAAATGAGACCTTTTCCAGGTGCACTTTTGATGTATTTAAGAATCCGGATTACAGCATCCATATGTTCTTGGCAAGGAGAATTTAAGAACTGACTTACCACACTGACAGCAAAGGAAATGTCAGGACGAGTGACTGTGAGATAGTTTAATTTTCCAACCAATCTCCTATATCTTCCTGAATCTGATAGAGGCTCCCCCTGATTGGGTAGGAGTTTGACATTTGGATCCATAGGAGTATCAACTGACTTGGCATTTAGTAGGCCGGTTTCTTCAAGGATATCCATAGCATATTTTCTTTGTGAAATTACAAGGCCATCCTTAGATTGAGCTACTTCAATACCCAGAAAATAACGGAGTTTACCAAGGTCTTTAGTCTGAAATTTATTTGAGAGATGTTGTTTTAACTGGAGTATTCCTTGCTGATCACTACCAGTTATAACAATGTCATCCACATAAACAATAAGATAGATGCACCCTTGAGCTGAGTGATGATAAAATACAGAGTGATCGGCTTCACTGCGGATCATACCAAATTCTTGTACTACCGAGCTGAATCTGCCAAACCAAGCTCTAGGAGACTGTTTAAGACCATAAAGGGACCTGTGTAGCCGACAAACCATGTTGGAAGACTCCCCCTGAGCAACAAATGTTGGTATCTTGACCTCGAAATAACAGAAAATATATCAGTTTACGTTACAAAATTAATCAGCATCAAGTGCACAGCGGAATTTAAATTTTGAGGCATACAAAGTTAGCAATATAGAAAATTAAAGAGAGAGAGTTAGAGAAGAAAACACAGAGATTTATCCTGGTTCGGTTGTCCTCAACAACCTACGTCCAGTCTGAAAATCCAATCGGATTTCAGATTTCTTCTCCTTCAATAGAAAGAATCAATTACAAGATTGTCCAGTTTCCTCCTTGAAACCTATCTATCTTAATGATCTCTTCCCTATTGAATACCCTCTGATCCTTGTAGATACTCGTCAACCTATCACAGAATCACAGTGCGACTCTTCCTTGTTGAGCACTCTCACCCAAGAAAGTAGCCACCAGTTTCTAGTTGGCTTTCTATCAACCCCTTTGATCCTTGTAGACAATCGTCAGCCTAACACAAAATCAAAGTACAGCTCTTTCTTGTTGAGACCTCTCACCCAAGAAAAGTAGCCACCAGTTTCTAGCTGGATTTTCAACGTTCGTTTTGGTTCAAAGATTTATTACAGAATGAATAAAAGATGTAAAACAAAAGGGTCTTCAATCTTTATGAATGTTGCTCCTCACAAATCTGGATATTCATGGATTGTTCTTGAGCACATTATCATTTCTCTTAGATTGTCAACAAACTGTATTGAGATCTGTAATCACAATTATGAAGTTGTTAGTTTGTTGTTATGAACAGTTTTTGAGAGCATATGAGAAATTATGAAAGTTATGAAATGTTATGTAAAAGTTATGTCAAAAAAAATAGAATAAAGATTGAAAGACATCTTATATAGTTTCTGAAAAACCAACTACGAAATCGATTTCCCAATCGATTTTGTAAAGTTATAAAATGAGCTAAATCGATTTGCCAATCGATTATCGCGATCTTGGTTTTCTTTAATCTTGAAACTATACAAGCTAATCGATTTACCAATCGATTCTTTAAAACCCACTTTTCAGTAAAACATGTCCAGACCTGCATAAATCGATTTCCTAATCGATTGCTGGGAAACTTCTTTAATAAAAGTAACTTCAATCGATTACTCAATCGATTTGTCAAATCTCAGAGTTCACTGTGTTTTCAAAAAGTTTAATTCAATCGATTTGCCAATCGATTGGTTTCAAACAGTGGCTCAGGTTTTTGATGTCAATCGATTCGTCAATCGATTGGATTCAAAACAGTGACTCAGTTATTTGATGTTAATCGACTTGTCAATCGCTTTGGTGGCATGTTCCTGAAAAGGTTTTACCTGGTGTTTTAGTTCAATCGATTTCCCAATCGATTGCAACCAAACTTAGTCAAAATTGTCAAACAATTGAATGTAACAACAGGTGAGATATTTAAATGTCCAATCGATTGTATTTGTCACAGGTGAGGTTATTTTTCAAATGATACTTTGTCAATCGATTTGCCAATCGATTTCCTCAGCACTGGAGTGCTACTGTGACTCATTCAATCGATTTACCAATCGATGTGTTACCATCAGGTTTGATTTGTGAAATGTTCAATCGATTTACCAATCGATTTCCTCCAAATCAGAGGCTACTGACTTGTGCATTTTTCATTTTTAATTGAGCTAATCGATTGCCTAATCGATTGTACATTTCCAAACACTTAAGATTTCTTACACCCTTGTTATGCAATCGATTTACCAATCGATTTACATAGTCAGAATTCAACTTTTGTTGATTTCTTGTGTTCCAAGCAATTTGATACAAGTGTGTGTGATGTGTGTGATTGAATTGGTGTTCCTGAAATTTTGCTCAATTGAAATATTAGATTTATCATATTAAGTATGAATATTGTTGAATTGTGAATTATGTCAAAATTAGGAATCAAAGGATCAAAATCCAACAATCTCCCCCTTTTTGGCATAATTGACAATTCATACAATTGTAACTTGAGCATATCAAACCATTTCAAAATCATACCAAAAGAAATCAATTTATAGCATTAAATATGTACCAAATCAGAGCATCAGAGCATGTGTCAAAACAACATGAGTATTATTACATTATTAAGTAACAGAGCAAAAACAAACATAATCAGATCATCAGATTCTCCCCCTTAATAATGCAACAACATCAGATGCTCCCCCTTAATAATACAACAACAAGCATATTATCAAGTTATCAAGTTATAATTTTTCTCCCCCTTTGTCAATTAAGGCAAAAAGGCAGAAAACAATTCCTCCCCCTATGTTAAAGAACATAAGCATAGGAATTGAAATCATATAACTTGTATATCAGATTAAAAAAAAATTCAGAGCAATTACTGAGCATAACATGATTAAGATAACTGAATGTAAACACCATGTGCAGTGCATCAGATCAAACAAACAGATATGCAACAGATGTAGTATGGCAATGTTTATATGACAACAATTAATAAATTTGCTCATACATATATATTATTAAAACATAAAACAACAAAGCAGCAAAAAAACAAAAAAATAAGACATCACAAATAAGAAACTTGACCATCTAATCTCCTAAAGTGGGCTGGTTCTCACTATCATCCAGGGAGAGGTAGAGACCGCTGTATTATCCTCAGCAGGTGTCTCCTCACCGTGAGTCGCAGACCGATCTAGAGGATCTGGCTGTGGTTCCTCAGTTGCTTGTTGACCAAAATGCGCTATGTCTTCAAAAATAGCTGAGACCTAGGTGCGCTTGAATTGCAGCAACATCCTGAACAACTGATTTCAGGGATGTTTGGATAGATGTCAAGGTAGCTTCCATCCTTGCATTTGACTCTAATATTTTGGCGTTGTGTTCCATTTGAGCTGCCATAAATTCCATCAGTTTTTCAACATATGCAGGAGTCTCAGCTGCTGATTCAGTTGCCTGTGGAGAGTTGGTTCAACATTTGGCATTGGTCTAATCAAACATTATCTACTTTCTTCAGTTTCATCTGATTCACAATCGCTTCGCCGAAGATGAGTGTAGTCTTTGCAGATTCTTCATTCAAAAACGATACCTTGAAGTGCTTGAGAACCTTTGTAACCAACTGCGGATAAGCAACATGAGCTTACTGTGTGAAGCTTCTAACATGTGCCTTAGCACAATCCATGTCCAACTCATCTTAAGTTCTTGGACAATCCCATAACATATAATATCAAGCTTCTGAACAACCGCATGATTTCCTGATCGAGGTACAGCATTCTTGTAAAGTATACATGAGCATGCGTTGCTGTACCTTCATCTGACCAATTGGCAATGAGATAGTTTCCACAAACCATCAACATGATGTCTTTCACTGCCGTGTGCCTGTCCAGCGATGCTTCCCAACCTTCGTCAGCTGCATCCGCATCAGAACTGCCGTCTATTGATTGTCCATGAAATGGCAATCCTGTCAATTCAGCAAAATCTTCAAAAGACATTGATAACTTTTACCTTTAACCTGAGTTTTGAATCCGTCATCAGTGAGCTTGAAATTTGCGTAAATTCCGTATCAGTCTCGGATAGCTGTCCAAGTAGATGAAGAAAACCTTCAAGACCATGAAATCTCAGATGATCTTGGAATGTGAAGCCTTCTGTATCAAAGAAACCAAAGTCTAGGGTTCTTCCTTCATGAATTTTCCGTTTAAGAAACTCTGCTGGAATGGTAACTTCTACATCCTTATCTTTAGGTGCTGGAGTTTTCTTAACCGAGGGTGAAGTAACCGGTTTCTTTTTCTTCTGAGCAATTTCTTTCATAGCATCTGCCAACAACTTCTCACTTGGTGGTTCCTTCCTTTTCTTGATCTTTTCTGGAATAGGAGCAGGAGCCTTGCCCTTGTCCTTTGCAAGAATTTTGTGTGTTGGAATCGGAACTCTTTTAGACACAGTAGGTGGCGGTGAAGGAGTTTCACTAGTAGAAGATGAAGAAGGTGAAGGAGTATGTG
>PGTU02005444.1:0-11076 GCA_002896215.2 Cicer echinospermum
TATAAAATGATATTATCAAATAGATTTTGAAGGTACTAATAATATAATGACGTGGCAAAATATATTAAGAAATTAGGGATTGAGAGGAGGATTGAAGGAGATTAGGCATGAGAGCATGGTGAGAAGGGAGAAAAGAGGAGAGGTACATCAGCTTTTGGCTGATGTTAAAAAATATTTATATAGGTTGGACGAAAGAATGAGGTGCAGAGAGTGAGGTGCATTCGGAAGTCTGTTTTAAATATATATAATAGATATAAATTTAATAAATATAACTTTATTTAAATATAATATTATCAAATAGATTTTGAAGGTACTAATAATATAATGACGTGGCAAAATATATTAAAGAAATTAGGGATCGAGAGGAGGATTGAAGGAGATTAGGCATTGAGAGCATGGTTGAGAAGGGAGAAAAGAGGAGAGGTCCACATCAGCTTCCACATCAGCTTTTTGGTTGATGTGAAAAATATTTGTATAGGTGGACGAAATAGAATGAGGTGGCAGTGAGTGAGGTGACATTCGGGAGTCTGTTTTAAATATATATAATAGATTGTTGGTTATAAATATGAGTTTTAAGACCCATAAGGTGTACAACTTGTGTTATAACCGCTCAGAAATTAAAAAAAAAAAAAGTTATATCTAAATAACAATTTTAAACTAAATTTCGTATATTTATTTATTTGTGAAGATGAGTTTTAGAACTACCAAGTCGTCACAACTTGCGTCCTAACAACTCAAATGTTAACCAATATCACATCTAATTAACTCTTCAATATTTGATTATAATTTATCTTTGTTGTTTTTTAAGAATTAAAAATATTGATGCTAAATATTAAATAAATTTAAATAATTCTACGAAATAAAATTAGTAATAAACACATACACAAAAATAACAGCAATAGAGATATATGTACTTGTAACTTGATTTATTAAATAAACAAAAACTCATTTTGATAATAGAATAAAAAATACTATATACAAGTGTGAGCTTCTTTTCAAAATATTTTTAAATTAAAAAAGTGATGGAAACAAAACTTATTTTAATATTAAATAACACAACCAAAAGTTAAAACGAAAAATTGATTAACACTACTCATAGATGAAATAAATTATGTTTATTGCTATTTAATTTCATCCATAATTATTTATATACTAAATTGAATAAATATAGCAAGGTATTTGTTAATTAAATGGAATAAACATGATGAGAATAGCATGATATTTATTAGCAGCCTATAGTTTATTAGCTAACAGGTGTAGCAAGCAGGATTGAAAGCACATTGGATCACGTCCAACCAAATGTTTGCAAACAGACATGTCTTTCAAAAGCAAAGCATCGCAGAAAGCAAAACATTCAAAACAAAGCATATTAAGGCAAAAAAAAAAAACAAGATTTTTACTTTATAACACAATGAAAACAATAATCTCAACCAAAACAACCCACCCACACATATAAAACAAAATTTCATCTTTCAAATAATCAATTCTAGTTTCAAAATTTTAGTTCCAATCTTTTAAATAATATAAACTTATGAAAAGTAGAGCAAACATGAAGAGAATGGAGAGATAATGTGTTTTCAGATACCGGTGAAGATAGAGGCAGTGGTGTCGTTGAACAAAAATGTGTACGTCTTATCTATTTATTTTTTATTTGATTTTAGTCAGTTGGGTTGTATAAAATGAGTTTGGATTATGTTTTATGGTTATGAGTTGATTTGAAAAAAATTGGATGGTGGATTTTTTTTAACTTCTCTCTTTTTTTTTTTTTGCAAATACTTTCTTTATTTTCTTTGTTGATTTTTGAAACAAGAAAAAAACTCTCTTTCTATCTTCTGATTTCTCTTCCGAAAAATAATAATCCCCAGATTGATTTTTTTTTTAATCTAATTTATAGCTAAAAATATTGAATTTGTATGTCCAATGAGATAAAATCAAGTTCAGGATTTTTTAATTATTTTTGCACCAAGATCAAGCAACTCATACAATTAGGAAATGAGTGGCTCATCTTTTTGATTGAGTATTCAAATGGGTAAAAAATATATCTTTCTTAAAAAAAAAGGATGTGGTTGCTTGTTGAGAGAAAAAGATGTACCGAAGAAGAGACTACTAGAAGGAAGAAAGAAAGCAAAAGAGTACCTTTTTATATTTCCTTATTTATTTTATTTGTGTGTAATGTTAGGAACATTATGAAATATGATCAAATTAAATAGATATTGGTAGAAAATGATGGATTTTTTAGATTATAATATAATAATAATATTGTAAAATATTAGTACTTATTTGTTTTAAAATCATTTTCAATTGTCGGACAAAATTGAGGTACACACTATCATAGAATAAACCAAATTAAAATTGCTATAGATATGTGACATGCGAACATTGAATATGTTCGCATATTCAAGAATTAGAAAAGCTAGATGTTTAGGTACTCTACAAGAAATGTTCTCGTTAGGTATTATGGAGATAGACGACATTATGGAGTCATTAAGGTGCATTGACACATATTGAGAGAGAAAAGGATTGCAGTAACATCTAATTGTAGAGTTGTCTGTTGTATGCTATATTGTGTCATTGAGTATGATTTATGATGCAATGAAACAGTGTTCAATGCATCTAGGCAATCTTAGTGAGTGTGGGATAACATAACTTCATAAGAGTAGATTTGTTGAAGGGTGTCTGCTGTCGTAAGCTAGATTTGTGCAATTTTTTAAGAATAAGTGTTTTATACTTAGAAGTTGATGATAAATAGTATTTTATGAGAATAATAATTTGACTTCACTAGTATTGGACTACAAAGAAATCTAAAATAAGTATGATTCAAATTATATGAAAGAAAATCTAAAATAGATTTGATTAAGATTGTCTAAAGCAAAATAGGAACAATAACTCAATCTGAAGAATTTACTAACTCAATCTGACATAAATATACATAATCTATCTAACCAATTTACACACTCATGAACAAAAACTACAAACATAATCAATTGTGAAGAATTTTACAAACTCAATCTGAACAAAAACGACATAATCAATCTGAAAGAACTGCTTAGTGGGATTCATAAATTACAGCTAAAGACTAGTACACAACGCACTTGTTCAGAATTATATTTTGATTAAGATCATTGTTGACCAAGCTATGAATGAAGATACAATTCATAGTTAAACAATGACCTAAACTGAATCCCTAAATTTCATCTATAAGTAGATACTTAAGGCTGAAGAGAAGAAGAAGAATCATCAAAAATCAAAAACTTAACACCTCAAAATTTCAAACTGGTCTTAGAGTTCAAAGAGAGAAACATATGTTCAAGTTAGAAATAATTTCTAAGTTTTTTTTATTAGAGTATGAACGTTATTATCTACAGTTTTTTTTTATAAGCAAACACTTAAAGTTTCAATCTTTTGTATCCACCTCGGTAGTGTTTAGTTCCTTCAATATGAATGTGTATGTGACCCAGATTGCCATCAAATCAAAGCCACCAGAAAGATTTGGTATAAAGACTTTCCAACTTATGCATTTTCTTACTAGTTCTGGAGATTTTTTCTACTTTTTTGAGAGGCTATAGCTAGCCAAGAGAAAGAAAAGTGGATGGGTGTTATGGTGGAGGAGATGTAATCGTTAAAGAAAAATCAACATGGTCTTGTTTAGCTTCCTGATAGATGTGAAGACATCATTTCTTCATGGTAATCATAGATCAGAAATTTTATGTGGACAAACCTAAGGGATTCAGTGTATATTGGAAGGCCATACAGTTTGTAATTCAAGAGGTTATGTATGATGAAAATAGTTTCCCAACACTATAGTGTACAAGCTTTGATTCTTAATGCTTCAGATTGGCCTCAAAGATATTGGTATGATTGTTGTGTTTATCTTAAGATCTTGATGATGGTCTTTTATTTTCTGTTACTATATGTTGAATGATATGTTTGATTCACTAATCATTTATATGAGGTAAATGAGCTGAAAGACTTGGGTGCTGCAAAAAAGATTCTTAGTATAAATTTCACAGGGATAGAATGCTAGAAGTTTATGGCTCTCAGAGAAAAGATATGTTGGGAAAATGTATTAGACATATTTGATATCAGCAATTTGAAGTTGTGAAGTACCATTGCGAATCACTTTAAGAGCTCATTGGATCAATATCAAAGATAGTACAAAAGCTAAGTACATGTCAAAGGTTTTGTATACCAATTGTTGGTTGTTTATGTATCATATAGTTGCAATTTATGTCCAACCGGTAAGCGTCATTGGTAAGTAGTCAAGTAATTTTCAATATTGAAGGGTACAACAGGTTATGCTATCAACATTTAGCAGCGAATTTAGGGTGAATCCTTCAATTGTACGATATGTGATATATTGATTATGACTATATGGATGATAGAAGGTCCACAACATAATGTTTACCGTTGTAGGGAGAACTTATTTGATAGAAGTCACATCAATCAATAGGGGTTAGGTCTACAACACAGATGAGGCTAACAAAAAAACCTTTATGCTTACATGATTAGTAAAGAATTTGGTTTTGAGCAAGGTGAAGTTAGTTGACTTGTGATAGTCAAAGTGTCATTTATTTGGCAAAAATCAGTCTATCACGTTTGGACCAAATATATTGACTGTAGGTTCACCACAATATTTATAGAATTACCATCCATCTAGGCATAAGTTTAATAGAAAAGTTTGCATACTCAAAAATACAACTGGCATGTTGACAAGTCAGTCATTAGTGAAAGTCAAGCACTACTTGGACTTGTGACATGTTTCTGAGTGTTAAGCAGGAATTTGTACCCAACAATTGTCAGGATGTGATGTCGTGTATAAATTTTATAGGGTTTGAAGATTCACCTAGTGAGTCGTGATGACTTATAGGTAATATCAAGTGAGCGGGCTTTGTCCAACTATTTAGTGTGGGAGCAATAGGTCCCTCCGGTATGGTTCAACGTTATTGTTTAATTTGAACTATTATTATTACTATTTAATAGAACTAGTACTCTATAAACTCTTATTCCCATCTAATACAATAAACTACATTTATAAGTACGTTGAGATGTAAGTACAGTGGTCGAAACTTCGTTACAAATGTCTTGTATTCTGTGTTCGATTCGTTCTCTCTATTGTTTTAAGATAATTTTGTTGTTCGTTACATGCACCCAACAATTAGCTCTCTCAATATTAAACAAAAATATGTATTCAATTAGTACGGTGTCCTTTGAAATTACCCGTTATAAAAAATTAGTCTTCATTGTAGTTATGTACCTCTTTTTACCAATCACGAAATTAGTCCCTCTATTTAGAATTCAACAATTTTGATCATCTATACAACTTTTTAACTAAAAAATATATGATGTGATCTGATTTAAAAGACGATAATATATGATTACACGATGAAATGGTTGATACCCTAAAAATTTAGCAATTACCCTTTAAAAAGCTTCACTTTCAACTAATGAAACCATTCATTTTTATTAATTTAAATAATAATATAAATATAATATTTAAATTATCTAGAGATCTATATCTATTTTGATCCATCTATTACACTTTTTAACTAAAAATTATAATGTGATCTGATTTAAAAGAACGTAATATATGATACAACAATGATAATGGTTATACCCTTAAAATTACAGATACCCTTGAAACTTCACTTCAACTTGAACCATTCATTTTATAATTTAACTATAATATTAATATATATGTAAATTTCTAGATTGTCGTATCATGATATATGTATGTCTATGTCATTAAAAATATCTAAAACCATAATTTTTTGAGTTAGAAAATCTTAAAGATAGATCTAAACGATAATTTTTAAAATAGAGAGACTAAATTTGTGAATCAGTAAAAATATAGTACTAACTGCAATTAAGTCACAATTTAAAATAAATATAAACAATAATAATTAGATTTACTAGAAAGTCATACATGGACAAATGTTTTCATTGCAAATAAATGTGTAAAAAACAAAAGGTCTTTTGAAAATCAATTAATTAAAAAATTAAATGCTGTTCTTCATTAGCGCGTGTCTCTTGAATATATAAGATAAATTTATGAAAAAAATTAAGTAATATCACTTATCAATAGCAGATCAAGAAAGGATTGTATAGTGAGGGCCAAAAAGTAAATATATTAGTTTTTATAATAGAAAATATGGAATAAATATTCAAACGTTCTTAATCATAAAAAGATATGAGTATTTTAATTTGTCTGAAAAAAACTATAAGTTATATAGTGAAGCGGGTGAAAATAATCTATAATTTCTATATACCAACGTTCGATCCTCTAAGGTAAAAGGAGAAATGTGAAGTTGTATAATATATAAAGAGAGGAAATATAATTAGAACAGATATTAAGGAAGGAAAATTAAAGAAAGGGTGGTGGGAGCAAAATATTTAAAGTATACATGTATTAACTAAACAAAATTCCTAAACATAAAATTGTTCTTGTCGGTCAACAGCCTCCATCACCTTAAAAATGAATCTGCCCTGACAATATTAATCATCTTTCTATGTAATAAGTATATATATTAAATACTTTGTCATTGTTCATTTCTTTAAAAAATATATTTCATGAATCTTAGTTTAAATAAATATGTGGGCCTTTTGCACCTTCTTTCATGAATCATTTGTATTAATGCTTGCAAGTGACAAGGTTGTTATTGTTTACTAGTAAAAAAAAATGTATTTTATTAAGCATTAATTAACTAATAATAATCTATTAGTAGTGTATTTCTTGAATATCATCAAAATTAAAATTTGAAGGAAATTATACATTAATTATATATTTCTATGTACATCGTTCACGAAATTAAATATCGTTTTCATTAGTCATTTGTTAGAAAATGTCTTTAACCAATCATCAAATCAGTTAAAAGATAATAGTTAAATATGTTTTTGGTTCTTGCAATTCATAATTTTTTTTTTATTTTAGTTCTTATAAGGTTTTGTTTGGTCACATCATGCTATATAGTTTTATTTAAAAAATAGTCTTTCAACCAACTTCCGTTACAAAAATAGTACCCCGTTAACCTAAATATATATAAAACAACTTTTAACCTCAATGTTTCATTCTCTCCCTAAAAAACTTAAAAATAACCTCGAATGTTTCATTTTTCTTCCCCAAATGTTTCATTCTTTTTTACTAAAAAAATACACTCATGCGTAAATTAGGGTTAGGGTTCCAAATACAATATTAGTACAAAATTGTGAATGTTTGTTTCTTCTTTTGATTGAATCGATTCAATTTTCTTTGAGTCGATGGATGGAAAAAGTGAAATTGAAGCTAGTGATTGGGAATTGGTTCAAACTGATGAACTATTTGTTTCTGTTATAAACGAGTTAAACTTGACAAATCTGGTCAATCATGAAATCCCCAAAATGGGATTGACCTTGAAATGATTATTATAGAAGACAAAAACTAAAAAAAAATGTTGAACCAACAATTTCAAAAGAAACCTGATGTTGTTATCTTTGATAATATAATACAAATTTATATCTTGCAATTAAGATATCAGTGCTCATGCTCTAAACTTGAACCAACAATTTTAAAAGAAACTATTTTGAAGTTGTTAATTTTCAGTTTTTTTTAGGGGAGAAGAATAAAACATTTGCGGTTAATTTTTGGTTAAAAAATGTTATAATTTTAATTATATTGGGATGTTGTTTTTAGGTTAAAAAAATTATGTTAATTATAGTTAGTTTAACGGTATTAGTTTTGTAACGGAAAGTTGGATGAAAGGAACTATATATAAAATGAAACTATATTTGTTGGGATACGAACCAAACAACAAAAATTATGAAGATAAAAAAAAAGGTATAATTGCAATGGCTAAAGACATGTTAAATAAAGAGAAATATGTATCTATTAGGTTGGTGCCTCTTGAAATGCTTCTCATAAAAATGAAGAATATTAGTGTTGAACCAGAAAACACTAAAATCAACCTGATTATAAAACAATCTTAATATGATTCTTAAGCAGATTCGACTTCCACACATTAGCACGTAAATTGGGAAGATAAGAACAAGAAGAACACATGAGTTTATGACAGAGTTCAACCAAATGTAATCTACGTCTCTGAGATTTAGCATTGTCTTGTCACTTATTCAAGTATCAATCAATTGAGGATATTACTCTAATTTCAAGCTCTCACCATCCCACCAAAGTGTTCTTACCTGTATTCCCTTAGTGCATCAGTGTGATCCTAACTCTCTCAAAATCCGTGAAAAACTACACATTCTTCCTTTATTAGATGAGTCAATCAGCTTATATACGAAGATAGGAGAGGGGATGATATAACATAAAAAAAAATGTAAAAACAATTAGCATAACTATCTAATTGTCAATTTCAATGCTAACTAAAAAAAACCAACACAAAAAAACTAACTTCATATGCCACATGTTGAACAACTATAATACACTATAATTATAATTTTGTATATAATTATATTGGGTCTAGTGTGAGTGGTTAAAGTCACACACTGACGATAAATGATCTAAATATTTATTATATAAGAGTGGTGTCTCATCATATTCCTAAAATATTTTGGATCTATTGTGACTCCCATGCCCCAAATTCACCAACAACTATGCGGCTTAATCTAATTTTAATATTATTTCCAAGTATATTGTTTTCCAAACAATAATAAATTGTACAATTTTAAAACAAACAATGTCAAAATGCGCGAACAAAGTCAAAGTGTAACACCCTGACCAAATTGAAATAAAAGGTAAAAGGCATAGTTTTAAAGAGAGATTCGCAGCGGTTCCAAAATAGAGTATTATATATAATTTTTTTTAATACTTTAAGGTTCAAGACGTCAATTCACGCTTACACAAAAATGCTTGCATAAAAATTTTCAATAAAAAAAATTCTTAATGTCGAATATAGTTGATGTCGATTAAATAAATACTTTTGATATAAAGCAAGTCTAAATTTAGAGACAATTAATTTCTACCTTGAATAACCGATAAAATAAACACAATTGATCAATCAAATTTACAAAAATCTAAATTGTTCATAACTCAACAAAAATACGAAAAATTACTCCCACCCAATATCACCTATTCAGAGCGTGGATCCCAATCGATAACCTGTAAATAACTGCGCTCTCGCAAGCGCCAAACACAAGCAACGAGGGGTGAGCTTCGAAACATGTAATAGTAAAAATGAACTGAGAAGAACACGTAAAAAAATATTAACACCGTATCATATTCAATCCACAACCAACAAGAATAATCAGGTAAGACATTGATACAATCCACAACATCAAGTAGTAAATACACAAATCAAGTAATGTTATGCATGCTCTTATACTAGACTCCTCTCTCTTTCTTTGGTACCATTCTAACTCTGAAGTACTTGGTTTAGGAGGCTCGATACGATGCCACACGCAAGTGGACGGAACAATTCAATTGGCCTGATCCCATAGATTCCTCAACTCAACCGAGACACATATACGTGACAGTCGAGGTAAACGTTGTTGCGTGGTAGCTCCCGACATTTGGAGTGCTACCTTCCAAGTCACCTAGGAATTCCCACCCGGATACTCCAAGGTCTAACAATCTTGCTTAAGGCTCAATAGTAGACCGCCACGGTCAGGCTCATTAGTTGTACTTCCCCATAATCACTAGGCTTGTCAGGCCACCTATATGATGACCAAATAATCTCCACTTCAAAATTATCAACAACTACTTTCTCCCCTCGTTGTCCTAGGTTACTACTCCATTAAGAGAACCATCATTGGCACGGTCGAATTCGTCACTATTCAATTAAACACAATACGCATTCATGATATTCATTAGGGTGGTAATATCACAAGTCAGGGAGCACACATCGTCATTGCAGATTTCCATAGTCATACATTACATTCAGAATTTATCATCATGATACGTCATCTCAAACAAAAAGGGTCTACACTCACGTATAATAATAATACTAGACCATCACACACACACCACATCAATTGCAAGGCAAATAATTGACAATTCATCACATTTTATATCATATATCAGTATCAAGGATAATATAAACAAAACACAGAATGAACAAAATACATCAATTCTACAAAGATTCAACTATCACAGGATCTTCAAAAATCAAATCAAACAACATCCTATAAAAGTTTCTAATTCATATTTTAACCTCACAAAATTCAAGTTTGCTCATTAGTCAATTATTACTCAAAGGGCATCTGCCATACGTAGCGAGCCCCGAATGAATTGTGGGAAATACGGTATTCCCGTTCACCTCACTTAATTTATACTCATGCGTTCGAACTCACTCTCACCCCATACCTCAATTTGACGCTTTCATAAGATATAAGGACCATAATGATTTTCAGCAACCATGAGATGTCGACAACACGTCCAAACGAGTCCAAAAGCATCGACGAATTTGCAGAGTCAATGAAACGTGGCTGATAATTTTCCCAAGGCATAAAATTCAGCATTATATAATTAATAAAAATATTAGGCGAAGAAACATATTCAAAACGTCGTGAAACATGTTATTAGAAAAGGTCTCACCGACGTACTGGGGCGTCGACAGGGTCCGGCATCAACTTCACCGAAACACGCAAATGAGTAGTGCTTCTTGAAGGTTTCGACGAGAGGAATCCAAAAATGATGTCAGTTTTTCAAGACGATGAACGTGTTGGCCGGAGTTTGGCAACACAGCCGCGACAATGGTGGAAACCCATTTTTTAAAACGTAACGATTGGCGATTTCGAGCATAGGTAACGGAAGAGGGTGTTTCATGGAGTCCAAATATGGTCTTAGTTTTCGTTTGTGATAGTCGTGGTGGCTGAAATCTTGATCCAAAGGTGGAGGTGTGATTTTTGACAAAGAGAAATAAGATGTTTCAATTTACGATTTAGGTTGAGAATGAAAGAGGAGATTACAATGATCACAAATGTGGTCTCAGTTTTCTAAGACAACCATTGTAACGATCGTGGTCGAGGCGAGAAGAAGGAAGAGGAAATGGTTGTTGGCGGCGGTGTATACGAAGAAGAAGAAGGAAGAGGTTCTGGTCTTCTTGTTACTATTTTTCTTCCTTTATTATTATTATTATTATTATTATT
>PGTU02005446.1:0-12229 GCA_002896215.2 Cicer echinospermum
TCTGCTCATACCTAATTTCAAAATTAGTAACAAATTTAATTAAAAATTAATTTCTAACATAAATATTGAATTTAAAAAATAATAAAATACATTTCGAAACTTTAACTAAATGAAAAGTTCGAAACATTCTTACATTTCGAAAGTTTGTGAAAAATGAAACCTTCGAAGAACAAAATGCATTTCGAAACTTTGGTGAAAAAAGCAAACTTCCGAAGTAGAAAATGCATTTCGAAGATTCTTATGTTTCGAAACTACATTTCGAAGGTTTCATCAAAAGCCAAATGTCGAAGCATAACTCTATTTCGAAACTTTCAAATGCAAGCAAAGTTTCGAATACTGTCTATTTTCGAAAATTTGGCATTTATCCAAAGTTTCGAAATTTTGTCTTTTTTTTAAATAAACTGCATTTCGAAGGTTTTAAAATAGCAAAAATTTTCGAGTAACTTACTAAAATTCATTTCGAAAATTTAAAGTTTCGAATCCAACATTTTTTTTTGTAAATTTTCGAAGGGTGGTGGGGTGTGAAATCTGAATGGTAATTTTTAAAATAATATTATACTCTTTTACAAAAGGGTATTTTAGTCTTTAAAAAATAGTGGGGGTGGCAGGACAAATTGGGGGGGTGCCTGGTACAAAACTCCCAGATTTAATTAATGGACCCAGGTAGCTTTTAGGCCAATATCAGACACAACCAATAGTTCAATACATAAAATGAGTTTTGATCCACGAAAATATGCAAGTAATAGATTTTTGGAGGTTCGGTTCTAATATTAAAAATTGACCCTTATTAAAAAAAAAAATGCAAATTTTAATAATTAAAAAATTTGGAAAAATAAATTTTTAGTCGATCCTTATACACATATCAAGTTACATGATGTTCTATTCATACTAATTTTACACAATATTCTGTGCATATCAATTTACATGGTGCTCCTACCTTACCAATTTACATGATTCTCTATACATATCTGTTAAGATTATGGGTCACATATGTAATTAATAATAAAGTGTGTTAGGGTCATTATATAATTAGCCATAAACTAGGGGTCAAATAAATATATAATAGTTTATGTCTAAAGAGCATAAATAGTTATGAAAATTAATAGTGTAGATACCAAGGCAGTTTCTAATTTAATGAGAGGCTGAATTGGAAATACTGCAATTTGGGATATAACTAATAATAGTTATATATAGGGGTAATGGTCCCCAAGGCAAACACAACAAGACTATTCAGTTTCAAAACCCTAAAGGAGAAAACTCTCTGGTTCTCTCTATCCCCATCAAGAGAGCAAGGTCTTCAGGGTGTTTTGCTGAGGAAGATCACCCAACCCATTGGCTCTATCATCATCATCCCAGGATTTCATCAATGGCAATTCCCACAGGTACGCTTCCGCCCTTGGTTATTCATCATGTAATTGGCATGGATAGTTAACAAGTGGTATCAGAGCCTACCATGTTTAATTCATGATGAAATTTGGTTATTGTCTTTATTTAGGATTCAATTTGGGAATTTTGACATGATTGAAATCTTAGGGTTTGAAATTTGGGAATTTGGATTTTCAAATTACAAACTTATTGTCCATGTTTATAATTCTAGATTTTTTGCTTGAATTATTTTAATGAATTATTTTTTTTTAATGAAGCCTAATTATTTAAATAATTTTTAATCAAGCAAAATTATTTATTAAAATAATTTGTGGGAATATTTTTTTTTAAAGGTTTATACTTTGTTTTTTTTTATTCCCACAGTCGGTTAGGTTGTTTCTCTATTCCTTCCAATCACCGTTACTTCATTGACCTTTACCTTTCGAAATTCCCACAGAGCGCAAAGTAGTATCCCTAAAGCCAAAAAATTGAAAGAAAACTTTTAATTGAATCGAGTTTTGAGTTAGTTGAACTTGAATTGAAGCTACTGAATAGTTGTTTATCAAATGGATCTGAGAGGATTATTGTTGTCGTTATTGATAACAATAATGACAGGTTTGAAAATGTTTTTGCGTTGCGAATGGGAATAATTTAGTGTTTCAGATGGAGCGACGGAAAACGAGTTTAACTGGAAATTTTTTTTTGGTGTTGTTTTAGGCTTCTTATTATGACTTTTTTTTTATTATTTTTTTTGAACAATATTAGTGAACAATATTTTTTTTAATACTAATAAAATAAAAGTTTATATTAGTGAACAATATTTTTTTAAATATTGTTTTATTTGGATATAATAAATATATGTTCAAGTCAAGTTTGACATTTTTGAATGAGTTAATTGAAACTTGACGTCGCCAAAGTGACCTCTCTTGTCTAAGTTGCTCGTGAAGAGTATCAAATGGTTGTGTATATGCTTATTCATGCGGGTATTAATCGGCCCAAAGGAAGGTTAACATTTGGTAGAATTACATGTACACCTGCGATGATAAATGTGTGACAATTATTTGGTATACATGTGAGCAGTAAATCGGCCCAAAGGAAGGTTTATTGTTTGACATGTCTTATTGTCAATATTTGATCGTTGCAACAAGAGTACCACTAGCAGTTGGTGTTACTGTCCAAAGACTTGACATCAATGGTGCACTGGTTATCTTGAGATGGGTTAAATTCCATGATTTGAACATATGTATTTATTTATTTATTGATTTATTTTCTTATAATGTGAGTTTCTAAGTTTCGTTCTTTATTTAATTCACAGCATCGGTTGCTTCCATATCTGCAAATTTGAGTTCTATTCCTGTCCTTGATGGGACAAATTTTAAGGAATGGAAAGAGAACATTTTGATTGTTCTTGGCTGCATGGATCTAGACCTTGCATTAAGAATTGATCGACCCCCTACTCCTACGGACTCTAGTTCTTCTGAGGAAAAATTAGAGTATGAGAAATGGGATTGCTCAAATCGCATAAGTCTTATGATCATAAAGCGTGGCATTCTTGAGGTCTTTAGAGGTGCTGTCTCGGATGAGATAGATACAGCTAAAAATTTCCTTGTTGAGATGGAAAAACGCTTTGAAAAAAGTGATAAGGCTGAAACAAGTTCTTTGCTTCAGAATTTATATTCCATGAAGTATCAAGGCAAGGGAAATATAAGAGAGCACATTATGATGATGTCCAACATTGCTTCTAAGCTTAAAGGACTAAAGCTTGAGTTGTCAGATGACTTACTCATTCATTTAGTATTGTTGTCTCTTCCTTCGCAATTCAGTCAGTTTAAGGTGACTTATAATTGTCAAAAGGAGAAATGGACTCTTAATGAGCTTATTTCATTATGTGTGCAAGAAGAGGACAGGCTGAAGCAAGATAGGACTGAAAATGCTCACTTTACTAGCATCTCTAAAGACAAGGGCAAAAGGAAAAGAATTGAGGAGCCCAAGAACAAAGCTGCTGCTAAGGGTCCAGAAAAAAAGAAGCAGACTAAGGATAACAACTGCTTCTTCTGCAGGAGTTCTGGACACGTGAAGAAGGATTGTGCCAAATATCACGCTTGGCGTGTTAAGAAAGGTATGATTCTGTCTTTGGTCTGTTCTGAGGTTAATTTAGCTTCAGTACCTGGAAACACTTGGTGGTTAGACTCTTGGTGCAACTACTAACATCAGTGTTTCAATGCAGGGTTGCCTGAACTTCCGAAAGCCTAGTGCATGCATCTATGTAGGAGATGGGAAGAAGGTAGAAGTTGAAGCCATAGGAAAATTTAGATTATTATTAAGTTCCGGTCATTATTTGATTTTAGAAGACACTTTTGTTGTACCGTATTTAGACGGAATTTGGTCTCTATTTCTTATTTGGACAAATCAGGATATTATTGTTCATTCGGGAATAAAGAATTTACTTTGTCTTTAAATTCGAATGTTGTTGGAACCGGTTTACTTTCTGGTTATGATAATCTTTATTTGTTGGAAACTGTGGCTAACTATAATGAACCTTGAGTGTGGAATCACGTGTACTAAGCGAAAATTGACAATTTCAATTCAGGAGTGCTTTGGCACAAGCGTCTAGGTCACATCTCTAGAAATAGAATTGAACGACTTGTGTCAGATGAAATTTTAGATTCCATTGACTTCACAGACTTTAACGTTTGTGTGGCATGCATTAAAGGAAAACAGACTAAAGATAAGAAATTAGGCGCATATAGAGCTACAGACGTCTTAGAATTGATACATACGGACATCTGTGGGCCATTTCCAACTCCTTCTTGGAATGGTCAACAATATTTTATATCATTCATAGACGATTATTCTAGATATGCCTACCTTTACCTAATTCACGAAAAGTCCCAATCAATAGACGTGTTTCAAATCCTTTAAGGCAGAAGTGAGAATCAACTTAATAAGAGAATTAAAAGGTCAAATCTGATCGTGGTGGTGAATACTACGGCAGATATGACGGTTCAGGTGAACAACGTCCGAGACCATTTGCCAAATACCTAGAGGAATGTGGAATCGTCCCACAATACACTATGTCGGGGTCACCCAGCATGAATGGTGTAGCTGAAAGACGAAACAGGACTCTTAAGGATATGGTAAGGAGTATGATTTGTCATTCCACCTTGCCAGAGCCACTCTGGGGAGAGGCATTAAAAACAGCAGCATACATTCTTAATAGAGTACCAACTAAGGCAGCGGCTAAAACACCTTATGAGCTTTGGATTGGGCGTAAGCCTAGCCTGAAGCACTTTCATGTTGGGGATGTCCAGCTGAGGCAAGGCCTTATAGGCCGAATGAAAAGAAATTTGAACCCCGAACAATTAGCAGCTATTTTATAGGGTACTCAGAAAAATCAAGGGGCTATAAAATTTTATGATCCTAATTTGAGAACAATTTTTGAGACGGGAACGACAACGTTCTTTGAGGATATTGAGTTTGGGGGGAAGATTAAGGTTAAAGATTTTGTCTTTGAGGAAGAATCGGTAACAATTCCAAACTGATTCTTCCACCAATTGACTTTCCCATTATTGAACAAACTCAAGATGATCTGGTTGTTCAGGAAGAACAAAATCCAGATCAAATTCAAGATCCTCAAGAACAAGTGCCTCAAGAGCCAGCTCCATTGCGGAGATCCACTAGAGAAAGGAAAAAATGCTATTTCGGATGATTATGTTAGTATTTATCAATGAGGTAGAGGAAAATGTTGGCATGACGGAAGACGACCCGGTCAACTTTCATCAAGCCATGCAAGATTCTCGTTCAGATAAGTGGATCGAAGCAATGAATGAGGAGTACAAGTCTATGCAAGACAATTCAGTTTGGGAACTTATCCCATTACCTGAAGGAGTGAAACCCATTGGTTGCAAATGGATTTTTAAAAACCAAGCGGATTCCAATGGTAATGTGGAGAGATATAAGACACGTCTTGTAGCTAAGGGGTTATACTCAAAAGGAAGGGATTGATTATAAAGAGACTTTCTCTCCGGTTTCATCGAATGACTCTTTAAGAATAATCATGGCTCTTGTTGCTCACTTTAATTTGGAGCTTCATCAAATGGATGTAAAAACAGCTTTTCTCAATGGCGACATTGATGAGACGATCTATATGGTGCAGCCAGAAAACTTTGTGTTGGAGATCCAAAGAATATGGTGTGCAGACTAAAGAAAATCCATTTATGGGCTAAAACAAGCTTCTCGTCAATGGTACCATAAATTTCATCAAGTAATTCTCTCATTTGGTTTTGAGAGATGAATACAGTTGATGATTGTGTGTATCATAAGTTCAGTGGGAGCAGACATATTTTCCTGGTCTTGTATGTTGATGACATACTGCTTGCCACTAACGATATAGGCATGTTGCACGAAACTAAGAAATTTCTATCAAAGCATTTTGAGATGAAAGATCTTGGTGACGCCTCTTTTGTATTAGAATTCAGATACACCGAGACAGATCTCGAGGTATTATTGGATTGTCACAAAAAGAGCTATATCGATAAGGTTCTCAAAAGGTTTGGGTTACAGGATTGCAAACCAGGGGACACCCCAGTTGCTAAGGGAGACAAGTTTAGTCTCAAACAGTGCCCTAAGGGAAGTTTGGAAATTCAAGAAATGCAAAAGATCCCTTATGCTTCAGCTGTAGGGAGTCTTATGTATGCCCAAGTATGTACGCGTCCAGACATAGCATTCATAGTAGAGATTTTTAGGCAGATATTTAAAGCAATCCAGCTCTTGACCATTAGAAAGCAGCCAAGAGGGTCATGAGATATTTGAAGAGAACAAGAAACTACATGCTCACATATAGGAGGTCAGACCAGTTAGAGATTCACTGGGTACTCTGACTCGGATTTTGCGGATGCCAAGACAGCTTAAGATCAACTTCAGGCTATGTCTTTCTGTTAGCTGGTGGAGCAGTTTCTTGGCGTAGTGCCAAGCAAGGTCTTACTGCTTCATCAACCATGGCGGCATAATTCGTAGCCAATTCATGAGACCATCTGACCAGGGCATTTGGCTGAGAAATTTTGTCACGGGGCTGCAAATAGTTGAAGGGATTGAAAGACCACTCAAGTTGTATTGTGACAATAGATCAGCAGTCCTGTATTCTAACAATAATAGGAGCTCAAACCAAGTCAAAGCACATTGACATTAAGTTCCTAGTTGTTAAAGAGAAGGTACAAAGTGGACAGATATCCATAGAACACTTAAGGACAAACTCCATGATTGCGGATCCACTCACTAAAGGGTCTACCACCCAAGGTCTTTCATGAGCATACTGCTCACATGGGTGTGCTACAGTTTGAGGAATCTTTGATTTTAGTGGGAGTTTCGTCCATTATGTAATTCATGTTCTATGTTTAATTGTAAAGTACAAATACATTGTATTTGGACTTTCTGATCAGAAATAAAGTTTAAAGTATTCAGTTTTGGTTACTTTGTACATTTAAGTTATGGTATGATCTCATTTGATAAAGTAGGACCAGTTGAAAATTGACATGCATTGACCAACTTCATGTAATTTTCATGCTACACTTTTCATAATGGGTCTATGTCATTTAGTTGTGTCAGTACGGGTGATCATTGATGGGTTTAGTTATGCTTATTATGACGAAAGCCTCTTTGGTTCCATGTGCTGATATGATTAATGGACGGGACAATTTGGATTATACTCAAGATAATTATAATGACATTTTTTACGTCATAAAGTCTAACACACTCCTAAGGATACATGTGTGACCAGTGGGAGATTGTAAGATTTATGGGTCACATATGTAATTAATTAATAAAGTTGTTAGGTCATTATATAATTAGCCAATAAACTAGGGGTCAAATTAATAATATATAATAGTTTATGGCTAAAGAGCATAATAGTTATGAAAATTAATAGTGTAGATACCAGGCAGTTTCTAATTTAATGAGGGGCTGAATTGGGAGATACTGCAATTTTGGGATATAACTAATAATAGTTATATATAGGGGTAATGGTCCCCAAGGCAAAACACAACAAGGACTATTCAGTTTCAAAACCCTAAAGGAGAAAAACTCTCTGGTTCTCTCTATCCCCATCAAGAGAGCAAGGTCTTCAGGGTGTTTTGCTAAGGAAGATGCACCCAAACCCATTGGTCTATCATTCATCATCCCGAGATTTCATCAATGCAATTCCCACAGGTACGCTTCCGCCCTTGGTTATCATCATGTAATTGCATGGATAGTTAACATTACCACCTTGTTTGTCCACCTTTTGGGAGTTGTGACCCAATTTTTGTCCTAGAACTCCATGTTGTCGTCCATGTGTTGCCCCCAATTTGTGATTTCCAAGCTAACTTCAAGCTCTTACATTATATTTACACCAATATTTTTTTAATAAATCGAATCTCATATATTAATAATTGCATCAATAAGAATGAATAAAGAATGTATATTTGTCCTCTATGATAATTTGTCTTTTCTTTCATCCAAATTGTTATGCCTGGTTTTGAATATTTTGTACTATATATAAATTAAATAATTTTTAATTCACGTACAATACAAAGATTAAATTGTTGTTTTGATTTGCACTATAACCTCCTGTCATTTTCCTGCAAGAAAAAAAAAGAAAAGAAAGACATATTTAATGTTTTTAGATTTTCTCTTAGTCCATACTTTATTTAACTTTCTTAAAATCAGTGTTTAATTCCTATTTCTCAAATAAATATTAATCATCAAACAAACTAAATGTTCTAAGTATCAAATTTAACTAAACTAAAAGGAAATCAAAAGAAGTTTTACGATAATTGATATATATCATTATTTTTAAGTTTAAATTGGATGTTTTTTGTGTTTATAAATTATTTTGTTATGATTTTAGTCTCTATAATATTTTTTTTTCATTTATACCATTGTCAATTATAATGTTTTTTAAAAAAAAAAATTGTGAATCTTTTTTAGTAAAACAATAGTGGACATGATTAATTTTGGTGGATGGAGTGCCACAATATGACTGTGTTACGGTTATTTGATTAGATTAATATTTTAAAATTTATTGTTATCTCATTTAATTATTTAATTAAAAACTTAAAATTATTAATTAATAAACAAGTTATATAATAAATGCTCAATAATCTTCATCTTCAACCCCAAGTTTTTTAAAAAAATTGCACGAACCTTCATCTTCAATCCTAATTTTTTGGCATCTTCAAGATCACAAAGTTTTGTAATTAAAATTTAAGCATATTAGACATATTTTAATTTGTGAGACTTAAAAATCTTGTAAAAAATACTTTAGAAATTGTAGTTTATAATTTTTTTTGAATTGGAGAGGAAGATGAAAAACCTTTTAAATTTAAAGTACACTATTTTTTTTAACTCTGTCATTTAAAGTTAAAAAAGATACACGGCTAATTACATCTGTGGTCCCTTAACTTAATTTCAGGTAACGTTTTAGTCCTTTATCTTCTTTTTTTTCCCAAATTTAGTCCTTTATTCCTAACAATATCAAATAAAGTATGAAAATATGAGTTTATTTGAAATATTTGCGTACGAATTTGATAAATTTGTATTATATTGAAGAATATAATTAATTTTATGAGTTTTGATTAATTTTTTTTTTTGAATTTTTGTATAAAAAAGGATAACATTGTTAAAATTTTAAAAACATAAAATATCAAATTGTCACTTAAAATTAAAATAAAGGACCAAGTCGGGAAAAAAAAAGATAAAGGACTAAAACGTTACCTGAAATTAAGTTAAGGGACCACAGATATAATTTAGCCAAAGATACACTCTCAAAAGTGAATAAATATTTGTTGAAATTCAATTTTATAAATATAAATGTAATACTTATATAATAGTTTATTCATAACATAGATAAATATGTAGTAGATGAAATAAATAAAAGAATAGTGCATAAGACACTATTCTTGAGAAATTATCATTAGAACGATCTAGTCAAATTAAAATAATAAAGTGTTAAAAGTCATTCAAGATTTGAATATAATACCAAATCTAATAAATTTATAATTATATAATAGTGTTTCATTGTTATTGAGCTATCAGTGTAAAATGTTTTACATCTCTCAACATCATATAATTAATCTAACATTTATGCTATTTCAAAAATAATTATAAAAAAAAGTAATGTTTAATGATTAAATGAACAATATGTAGAATATATTTGCACTATAATGGTACATACTAATTAACTATCTTAATATCATAAACATTTAAAAAAGTTACTAAAAATGATATTTCTGAGGTATTGTTATTCGTCTATAACGGATACATACAGCATCGCCTAAGTATATGACTTCACCCCTTATAAGGTATTTATTTGTTTTTTATTTGTATAACCAAACTTAGTTGTAATGGCCACTTTGTGGAAGATTGCTATTCAAGTTATTGGTTTTAGTCATTGCTATTATAGGTGTTTTGGTTGGTAACTCTCAAGGCGCTCAACAATTACCACCTTGTTGTCCATCTTTTGGAGTTTGTGATCCAATTATTTGTCCTAGAACTCCATGTTGTAGCCCTCCATCGTGTGGTTTCCAACCCTAAAACTTCAAAGCTCTTACATTATATTTACACCAATCATTATTTAAATAAAACTCAATCTCATATATGCAATACTTGCATCAATAGGAATGAATAAAAGAATTATATTTTCTTGTCTTCTATTATGATTTGCCTTTTTCTTTCAACAAAAAAATTATTTGTCTTTTTTGAACATTTTTAAATATGAATATATATAAAAGAATTCAATAAATTTTTAATTCTACATATGATATAAAGATTAAACTTGTTGTCTTGATTTACCTATAACCAATAACCATCCTTGTCAATTTCCTGCAAAAGAAAAAAAGAAAAGGGCCATGTAATGGTTCTAGTTTTTATTTCTTTGTTTTTGTTTTAAAACATAAAATACCAAAATGAAGAAAACATAAAATATAAGCTGGGAAGAAGAAAGAGAAAAAGAAGTAAAAAAAAAAAGACCACCACCGCTGCCATGGCCAAATTGGATTTGTATTCATTCATATTATTTATTTTATTTATTCTCTTTTTTTTATAAATCCATACTTTATTTTACTTTCTTAAGAAACTAGGGTTTAATTCTTTCCCAAATAAAATATTAATAAGTAACAACTAAAATTTTCTAATTATCCAAAATCTAAAACTAAAATTAAAAAGAAAAATAAAAGAATTGTAGAGATAATTACTTTAAAAAATTCTAATGTTTGACTATTGCAAACATCAAATTACCGTTTAGCATAAATTAAGTGTGCAAGCAACTTATAAATTATTATAAATTAAGATTGTTGCTAGGAAGATCGATTATTATTTTTTCTTCAAGTTAAACAAGTACAATTACAAACTAACGAATAAAGGACACTGATGTTGTACTTTTAAACAGTTATGCACACGTGATTGTAAGCGTATGGGATCATTTCAGACAAGCTGTCAAGATCAAAACATCACTCACGATGAGCTGTCATAAGTTCTCTTGAAGCCTATAAATAAAGCTTCACGATGAAAAATAAATCAAAACTAAAAGTGTCAAACAAAACATCACTCATTCAATCATACTCGAGTTTCTCAATCATTCTAAGTTTTAGTTTTGTCCTTAGTGTGATATTAGAATCAATACTTAGTGAGTTCTAAAATCTAGAATATATTCTCAAACAAGAGTTGAGCATACTCAGATTCTAACAATCTCAAAAATCATTACTTTGTAACTCGAGCTATATTGTTGACATAGCTTGAGTAGTGTGTAAAAAATCCTTTTTTATGATTTAAAAGTTAGTTTGTAGAAATCATTTCTAGTAGAAAGGTACTTTGTAATAGATCAAGATTGATATGTAAAAGCTGTGTGAAATCCAAGAATTTTCTAGGAAAACCTAATTGTGAGACTTGAACGTAACCCGTGTTCGGTGAACCATGATATATCCTTGTGTGATCTCTCTTTCCTTATCCTTATTTACTTTTTGTCTTACAATCAATTTTTATATTGATAAATTAATATTGTTGTTTTCTTTCCACTAACCAAAGAACATTTCTACGTTTGTAACCAAGAATCAACTTGAGTTAAATTCTTTAGTTTCTTAACAAAGAATTTTTTTAAAAAGGAGCAATTATAATTCAAACCCCAACGTTCTTCGTTTTGTGACCAATATCAATCTTGAGTTAAACACTTTATTTTTTACCAAGAATTTTTAACAAGGCGAAATATATAATTCAAACCTCATTCTTTATAATTGACATTGTTACTTAATTGGCATCAGAGTCAGTCTCTAAGGATTAAACACCCAAAAAGTGTTAGAGAAAAAGCTTCAGGAAGATAATGTCAAAAGCTAAAACATATTGCTGAAGGAAGGTCATCACATAGACCACCGTACTTTGATTGCTCAGATTATTATTTTCTGAAAAAGTAAAAATGCAGTTCTTTCTAAAGTCACAGGACAGTGGTATGTGACGCAATCATCATAGATGGAGATTCATACCTAGAGTAGATACAACCGATTCAACATCTGCTAAAAAGAAGAAAGAAAAAGGACAATAGATGAAAAATCTACAGTACTTCTAAACTCAAAAAGCTCAATTGTTTATTATGTGCTTAAGCAGGGAAGAAAGTGAAAAGTAGATGAATGTGATACGACAAAGAAATATGGAACACATGCAAGCTCACCATGAAGGAACAAGCCATGTTAAGAAAACCTAAAAATTGAAATTGACATACGGAAGTTCGAATTATTTGAAATGAATGAAGGAAGACAATCGGCGAAAATGTACTAAAGATTCACAACCATAGTGAACAAAATACGGTTCTCTTTAGAGAGATGTCGGAATGAGTTGGTAT
>PGTU02005452.1:0-20320 GCA_002896215.2 Cicer echinospermum
AATGAAATAGTTTCTATTTCAAATAGATAACTAGTCTTCGAACAAATTTGGCTGAAACTTACAGCAAGGCACAACTGTTAAACCACTATCAGAATCCTCTTCGTTCCATCCTTTGCCTCGAGCCCAAATTTAAAGTGCTATTCTCAAGCATTTGTTTCCAACCTTCTAACACATTGGAGGGATGAAAAACATTACATGATCCAAAGCCTTCCTACGTTAGATAATAGTAGCCAATGGTTGTGTACAAGTGGCCCTGCTGATATAGGTGGAAAATTTAATCGGAAATAATGAAAGAAATATGACCTTGTGTCGGGTTACCAAGATAATATATTTTTATAAGTTTCTCAAAAGAATCTAGAACGACATGTTATCGCAAAGGGGAAAAGGTATTTGGAAGTGACAAGTGTTTCCAGAGAGGAGGGGGAAGAACATTTTAGTCCTTTTATTTCCAGACGCCTTTAGCCAGAATTCCATTTAATTAAATGATGGATTTGAGTGGGTTCAGATTTATCTCAGTATTTTGCAAGTTCTTCATTGTTTCTTATGAGAATTTGAGTCCATCTTATTGTGTTATCTTATTGTTCTGTGAATCTGAGGTGTATGTGTATATTGTTGAAACACTGAAATATGAGCCTATTGTATTAACTCAATCCTTCAATTGAAAAAATTGTCTTGTTTCCATTTCATTCGAGTGTCTAAAAAACTATGTGATGAGAACGTGTGAATGCTTGTTTTTTTCTTCATTCCGACCGTTTACTAAAATTTATCAAATTTATTGTTAGTAGTGTGAATTCCTCCAAACTGTTTTATGTAATAAAAAAGTACTTAGATCATGATTTTTTTCCATTCTGGTACTTCAATTGTTGCAGGTAACTGTACATCTGTGGGTTGAAATAGCCAGATTTTGACTTTTTCTGTAAGAGTCGATTACCCAAATTTTCGCCCAATTTACTTAAACTTTCCGCAAATATTTCATATTTTAGAACTCAAGATTTCCTGATCAAATTTATCGAAGCTTCTAGGTTTTATCAAAATTCAAAATCTTTCAAAGTATACACAAATTTCAAAATGAACCATCGAGAATTTTAATTCGTTATTGAATTTGACCTATCATCAGAGTTTTGACTTTCAGAGATTACATTGACTCCGTTTTTGGGTTAGAGCGGATCTTTCTGTAAAATTAAATCTGAGGTGATTATTGTTAATGTAGCTATATTGATATTCAGGACCTGAAAGAGATAAAAGAGCAATGATCTATGTGTGACTTTAAATGCGTTTACTTTTGTAAGAGCGGGTGACTTTTGTCGAAGAACAAATTTACGGGACCAGGCAGGGTTGTTCGATTTTTGATGCAAAGTTTACCCGTCAGCGGAGAAATACATAAATAAAGTTAGAAGTCAATGTTGATTGTAACACCACGATTTTCTAAGCGAGGCGCTATATTTTTTTTCAAAAGAAATAAACTGAATAAACAGAAAGAAAATTGACAAGAAAATGGCCAATTGAATATAATAAATGAAGGCCCAGATTGTATGAAGTCATTCCTATAATTTATCATCGAAGTAATAGTCGTGAAGCATTTTGGGGAACCATGTTTATCTGCCAAAAAAAATATAAGATGCATCTCAATTCTTCATTTACGGACAACGACAAAACAAATTTGTGGATTAATACAATCCCTAGAGGGAGACCCAGGTTCAAATAAGATGTTCAAAATGACAAATATTTATCGCTATAAAGTTACATTGTTAGTTTTCCAAATAAATACCTTGTCAATACCCAAATAATAAGGATCCGGCTAAGATTGAGGCCCGGTTTCTTGTTGAAACAGCTCAGGACTGTCCACCTGACAACGTATGACGTTCTAGTCCTAACATCAACCCCTAATCTGATCCATCCTAAACCAAAAAACTATACAACCTGAGTGATCTTCCACCGCCCGTTTTGTCGGAGATTCCTCCTAAACTTAGCTGGCAGTCATAGCGTTTCCCATCGTCCATTTCAGCCGTTGTAGTAGGGCGTACCCTACGAACGGGCAGACCGGTTAGGATCGTCCGACTGTCATCTTTGAGGGCAAAGCACCCAGATTTGTGCCACGAATAGATTTGTATAATCTTACAGAGAGTCGGACCAATCTCGTATAATCCGATTAACGAGGTTTGCCTTAAATTGTTGGCTCCCAGTTGACACAAGATAAAACACTATAACCCATCCATTAAGTGAATTTTAAAAAGATTGAGACACAAAAAAGTCCTCATTTTCAACCCGTATAAGCATCACTCCTCCTAAAAGGATTTTTCCATGATGTGCTAAAAGTTCGAGACGAAGTTATAATGCTCGAGAGCCACTAAATTAACAATGAACTCAAAATTGAAAGTTTCTAGCAATCCTTAGTTTAAAGATAGATAAAAACCTATTAATCCTGAACGTCAATACTTAGCATTTAAGATAAGAGATACCAAATATTTGACGGACAGCAATCGATCATTCAAACTCTCTCAGAATATAAGTACTTGCTTGAGCCAATCGATTGCCAAATCGATTGTATTTTGGTCAGTTGCGTTTGCGATTACCACAATCCAGAAGAAGAACCAGTTTCTTCTGACCGAATGCTTATTATGACCAATCGATTTTCTTAAGTCGGTAGTTTATTGTCATGCATTCCCTTCTTAAGCCATGAGCCCACAGGTGGTGTTGTTGCCATAATCGATATGCCATAAGTTCGTTCCTGTATTTTGGCAGTTGCAATCCCTTGCCTAAAGGAAAGGCCCTAAGGTTTCCTTGTGGCCTCCTCTCTCTATGGCCTCCAGATCGGATTTACCCAAATCAATTGTCTGTTCTATTAAAGAGATTTTGAATATCAATGGGGCATGAATTTATACAAAAAACTATTCGATTGGCACCTACTACAATCGATTGAATTTTGGTGTTCCTAAAATAGAATCTCCTGCCAACTCATCAATGTCAGTTGGGACCCAAATCCCGGTTCCTGTGTATTCTTCTCCAAAAAATCATAAACGTACCCGCTCGATTGATTCACATTCCATATAATAATTCTCATGAACAATTCCTTAAACAAACTTTGAGCATCCTTGAGAAGGATAACGCAATCGCGCATTTATTTTACAATACATGGCATCATTAGTTCAAATAGGTTGCTATTTTGGCAAGCCAACCAAGCATTTTGTTATTCACAAAACCATCTCAAAGTCAAATCAGCTTTAACATTTTCCATAACAACAATTAATAGCGAATCATACATGGAGGTAGTCCTCAAAAGTATTGCAATCCAACATGTTATACCAAATCAAACATAACAACTATAACCAAATTACTACACATACCAAAGATACCAACCAATTCACAATTACAGATTGTGAGAGCTGATGTCTTATCTTCTCGTTGATCGAAGGAGTTTGAACAACGGAGAACAAACACTGTGCAGTCTCTCACGGACAAACACAATTCCTTACCGACCGCAACGTAAATGACGGTAAACGACACCATATCAGCAGGTAGAGCCGTACTGCGGTGTTGATACCGAGAGACTCTGTAGGAATTTTGATTCACCTTCTGCCGGCCACTATCCCGGGTTCTGCACAAACTTTTACCAAACGATAAATCGATAGTAACGTACTGCCTATACACGGGGCCACGCGTATCCGCTTCCTTAACAACCCTTGGGAGGGTGCCCAGCCACCTATCACGGGTCTGCTACCCGTATAAGTGTTTAGCCTAAGACAATACTATAATGCCAGTAAAAGAGACATGTTAATGTGAGGAATTCAGCAGCCACATATAGCTTAATTCTCATACGTGTAACTTGTAATAACTCACCGGGCGTAGTCTTCTCACGGACAACCCCGGTGTCTTCCAACTAATTATGGTAGACAACCCAAGAGTTGTGGGCTAAGCCTGTTTATGCGAGTCTCTCTTAACGCGACCAACAAACACATATGAACCACCGTAAAAGGGAAACGTTTTAAGTTCTGCCAGTAAACACGCTATACCTATCAGGGTCGGAATTTTGATTCGGAATGCGTTTAAGATACCATCTATTTAGCTCGAGATTACCTTGAAGAAATTGCCGGAGTTGCCATCCTCTAGTAATTCCGGCGCGTGCATTAATGTTCTCCCGAACACAAAGAGAAGAGGAATCCTCTTAATCCAACGGTAATACGAAATACCTGTGAAGCTGACGCGATTCCGAGTGTTCATATCAACGATTGGGCCGGCAGATAACGTGTTTTGCACCGGTTCCAAGCGGTGTTGTAAGGGTGGCACCCTATAGTGGCACGGGATTCTGCTGACTGGATACCAAAACACACATAAGTAAACGAGACATAAGTAGTGATTCCCACCATTTCTTACAGCCTATCTTTCAATGATATGCCGGTAAGAGAAACGCTCGAAGAGGCGATAATAGTACAAGTTAACGATTTTCAAAACCTAGAAACATTCAGAGTAAATATAATTCTGTCTTTAGAGAGGATCCCCATTCTTAATACTCATTACTGAAACGATTCTTCAAAAACAACAACATTTAAGTAACCGGAGCATATTAACCAGAGAAAGTTCAACCCCATTTCTTTATTAACTGCAGCGCGATTTGAACCAGTTAGGCACTATGAATTTTACGAGTTTTTCAAAACAAATGTTGGTGTATTCAGTAAGACCAGACAATATGAGAATGGTTTCAAGAACCACAATTTCTTAACGCTGTGGCGGAATATGTGTCCACTCCAGTGTGTCTACAATTAAAACGATTTTTGTTCCAGGAGAAAATACTCCCCGAACAGAATGATGAAAACATGCTAACGCCGGAGCATCAGCATTTAAGAGATTTGGCAATGTCCCATTTGCCTCTAACGCCCTTCTCAAGAGTATTCTAACTCTTAGAATACGGAATTCTTCAAAAAAGAAATGAGGATTAAAGTAACAAGCGAAGCCCACATTTCTCCTCTAAAGTAGTGGATTTCTCCTCGACTAATTGCTGTAACGCCCTAGTTAACTTTACCACGAAGACAGAGGAGATAATTATACAATGTTAACAAATATTTAAGTAATCCTCATTTGATAGGGCATTAAGGATGGAATTGTCTCCCGCCATTCTTAATCTCTCAACCTTTAAAAAACTTACATAGAACAATTTTCCCTCAATATATATTATCGCCCAAACATTAAGTAACCAAGACATTAAGAGAGTAATATCGCCCACCCCCTCAATATATTAGGCTATAAGGCATCAGCTACGGAGATCTCACCATAGCTTAAAAATGTGGGTTCACCGTCTAACGATTGTTCAAAACAAAATATAAGTTAACCATGACATTAAGAGATTCCCCATTTTAACGTCCCCCCAGTTAACTTAAACGGTTCAAAACAAATATTCAAGTAACGAGACATTATAGGTCGCCCATTCTTTAATTCTCATTACTTAAACGATTTCAAAAAACAAACATTAAGTAACCCAAGACCATTAAGAGATTCCCCATTCTTACACGCCCAGTTAACTTACGATTTTCAAAACAATATTAAGTAACCAAGACATTAAGAGAATTCCCCATTCTTAACGCAACAACAATTTTCAAAACAAATATTAAGTAACCAAGACATTAAGAGATTCCCATTCTTAAACGCCCAGTTAACTTAACAATTCAAAAACAAATATTAAGTAACCAAGACCATAAGAGATTCCCCATTCTTAACGCCCAGTTAAACTCGATTTTTCACAAACAAACACACATTAAGTAAACAAGACATTAAGAGATTCCCCATTCTTAATCTTCGTTTAACTTAATGGTTTTCAAATTCCACACAAAACAAACTCAAACATACTTTCAACCCACATCAAAACACATCAATTCATTTATTCACAAGATCCAACCATACACATATCAAATTTCATCAATATCAATTCAGAGCATGTCAAAAACAACGAACACAAATCGACACAATCCACTACTCAAAACACACAAGTTTCATTTACTCAAAATCTTACATACGTGAGGTAAATTCAATTTTCCCAAAACAATACTCCAATCCTAACAAAATTCGTTTCCACACAACCACAGATAAGGCCCTAGATGCAAACTAAAAGTTTGGAAGGAGCCCTTACCTTAACGTTAGCTCTAAAGTACGATTAAAGCACCGTGAGTAAATTCGGTAAAATCTTCGCTCGCAACGTCGCCTCCAAATTGGTCCCCTAGCACCGTGGCGTGGTAGTGAGCAAACTTTCCTTTAACTCTTCACGAAATGAAGCTTGGATCTAGAAAGAAACGGAGGGGTTTGTGTTTGAATCTCAAATACCGTTTTTCTTCGTTTTTCAATCAAAGAGGAAGAGTGGAGTTGCGAAATCCTTGTTCTAAACACTCACCCAACCTTGGATTTCTAATCTTGAAGAAAGGAAGCGAAGAAAAACGAAAATGGAGGAAGGAGGGAGAATGGGTCACGCGTAGGGAGGGAGAGGAAGATGGAAAATTCTGAATTTTCTTTCCTTCCTTTTTCTTTCTTTGTTTTTCCTTCCTTTCTATTTCCTTCTTTCCTTTTATATAACCTTTTCTTTTCCTTTTCCTTCCTTCTATTTCCTTTCTTTTCTCTCCAACCAAACATATATATATATATATAGGTATATATATATATATATATATATATATATATATATATATATATATATATATATAATTATATATAGATATTATATTAAATATAACTTAACAATATCTCAAAATATCTAGATATTTGTTAAATTACCATTTCACCCGTAACGCATTAAATTCTTCGTAAAAGATTCACCGCCGTTATTTTAATTTATTTATCGACGAATAAATCTAAACGGGCATCAAAATAACTTCTTGATCATATAAACTCCAAAATATTATTAACTTTGGCTAAAAAGCCTTCGAGCCAAAATCCAAAATACATAAAAATGCATAAAGTGTACTTTAAAATTATGGGTCTTACATTGATCATCAGAGGTAAAGCCAAAAGCATAAGAGGAAAAATGTTGCTTGTATTGAAATAGCTTCCAGAAGAAGAGGCAAATATCAGAGGGCATGTTGAATTATCAGAGTCATAGTCATTTTTACCAGACTTAGCGTTTCAGAGTTAAGTATTAGAGTATGTGCATTAGATGCCTAACATTGGAGGCAACATATTAGAGACCGGTTCCACTAGTCGTGTTTCGTTTCTCAGGTTCTTATATATTCCTATGTCTGGAACGTACCTATTTGTTCTATTTTTCTGCATATTTCATTTAGAACATTAGTACATTAAATTGTTCTCACAGATATCCTTTTGTTTTCAACAAAACTATTGACGACAAAGAAATTGTCCCTTGCCTCTTGCTAGACCATGATATCAAATTTTTGTCGAGAAAAGTACACTTTTGACTAGTACTTTTCCTTTCAAGTTTGCCACCAACATAATCATCATCACAATAACCAAACAACTTGTAATATGATGAGTTCTTATAAAAAAATCCCTAAGTTGGTGGTGCCTTTCAAGTATCTGAGTATTCTTTTGACTACTGTAAGATGAGATTCTTTTGGTTCTAACTAGAATCTGGCACTAAGGAAAACACTAAAAAGAATGTCTGGTCTTGAAGTAGTTAAGTATACAAGTGATCATCTCATCTTTATCAAGTGAGCAGGTTGGATGAATTGGAGTGCTCATGGGTTTGCACTCACCTATTTTGAATTTTTAAGAAGTTCTTTGGTGTATTTGGTATGATGGATCAATACACCATCTAGAGTCTGATGAATATGAATTCCCATGAAAAACATGAGTTCACCCATCATGCTCATTTAGAACTCTTTCTACATCAACTTAGCAAATTCTTGGCACAAATTACCATTACTAGAACCAAATATTATATCTTTCACATAAATTTGAACTATAAGAATATCATTATTAGAGGTTTTTTCTAAATAATGTAGTATCAACCTTTCCTCTTTCAAAGATATTTTCAAGCAAGAAACTATTCAATATATCATAATAAGCACTATTTACATATACTTCCTCATTAATATATCCATTTAAAAAATCACTTGTTACATTCATTTGATATAAAATAGCATTGTTAAAGGTAGCAAAAGTTAATACGATTCAAATAGCCTCTAACCTTGTCATGGGTGCAAATGTGTGAGTGTAATCAATACCTTCTTGTTGATTGTATCCTTGTGCTACAAGTCTAGCTTTGTTTCTCACAACTTCTTCTTTTTCGTTCAATTAATTTCTAAACACCCATTTAGTTCCAATTGGTTTCTTATCTTTTGGTCTTGGCACCAAATCCCAAACATCATTTCTTTTGAATTCATTTAATTCTTCTTGCATTGATAAAAACTCTAGCCTTCATCTAAAAGAGCGTCTTCACATATGTTTGTTCTATGTCAGAGAGTAAGCCAAAAAGAGATGTATCCTTAAGGCAGATCTTGTTTTTAGTGAATCACTTGAATTTCCAAAAATCAGAGTTAGAGGATGTGATGATTGATATTTCCATCCATTTCTTGGTTTTGAAGGTTCTTGACATGCATTGTCATTTCTTGTTTGTCATTAAATTTGACACAAATTGATTCTTTCACCATTGTGGTTTCTGCATTTTATACTCTGTAAGCTTTTGACCTTTCAAAATATCCTAAGAGAATTCTTTTTGTGACCTAGAATCAAACTTGTCTGGTTTATCTTTTGTGTTTAAAATAAAACAAATACAACAAAATTTTTGAAAATAGAAAATATTGGGTTAATATTCTTCCATAGTTCATAGGCTATTTTATTTAGCATGGGTCTAATTAATATCCTATTATGAATGTAGGAGGAAGTGTTGCAACATTCATCTTATTTTACATAGTATTAGCCTTTTCTTGGTGGGTTCTATTATTTCTTTCTACAACATCATTTTGTTGTGGTGTTATGGGAGAAGAAAAGTTGTGAGAGATTTCGTTCTCTTCAAAAAATATATCAAATAATTTGTTGTCAAATTCTCCTCCATGATCACTTCTAATAGTTATAATTTTTATACATTTGTCATTCATTACTTGCTTACAAAAAGTGATAAACACTTTATGACAATCATCTTTATTTCTTAGGAACTTTACCCAAGTTCACCTAGTGTAATCATCAACTCTAACAAAACCATATTTATTTCCGTTTAGATAGGCCGTTTTAATTGACCCAAAAAGATATATATGAAAGAGCTCGAGGGTTTGGATGTAGACACAAAAGTTTTAGAAGGAAGGGAATATATTTTTTGTTTTCCCATTTGACAAGCTTCACACAAAACTTATGTTTTATATCTATGATTGGACAGTTCTCTAACTAGTTGAAGTTTATATAATTTTGATATTAATTTATGTTTTCATGACCTAACCTTTTATGTCAAATTAATTGTTCTTCATTAATTGACATGAGGCACTTAACATCTTGTTTTTCTAGTTTTGAAAGGTTTATTTTGTATATGTTGTTTTGCCTCTGGCCTGAAAACAAAACCGACCAATCCTTTTGACTAATTGCCCTGCATAATTTTTTATTAAACATAATGTCATAATCATTATCACTTAATTGTCTAATACTAATTAATAAATTACTTGTAAGTCCTTGGACAAATAAAACATTATTAATGGAAGGTAAAGAACTACAACCAATTGTACCATGTCCTATTATTTTTCCCAAAACTTTTTGAAACATTGAAAACTGAACTTGTTCCCTAGAAATCTAAAGCTAAGACGCTTTTTATGTAAAGCGCTGTAAAACAAGCGCTGTAGTAGGTCATATAACGTTTGCGCATCACGTTATAAGGATTTTACAGCGCTTGTCAAAAAAGCGCTGTAAACGGAAGCGCTTTCGCGAATCAGTTACAGCGCTTTTTTCACAAGCGCTGTAAAACACATGCGCTTTCATTGAATTTAACTACCTATTATAGCGCTTTTTTCACAAGCGCTGTAAAATACATGCGCTTTCATTGAATTTAACTACTTATTACAGCGCTTTTTTCACAAGCGCTGTAAAACACATGCGCTTTCATTGAATTTAACTACCTATTATAGCGCTTTTTTCACAAGCGCTGTAAAATACATCTTTCAAATAATTATATACGTTGGAAACCCTCATATCCTCTACATCTTTCAAATAATTAATACGTTGCGAACCCTAATATCCTCTACGTACTTGCGAACCATCTATATCCTCTAAGGTATTTTTTACACATGATCTGTTCTGTTTGAAATTGTCAAAAATTGTCAAAAACTCATACCACATGACGTTCTGTTTTGAAATTTTTAGTTGATATTGGTTTCTTTTTGAAACTTGTTGATATGTTTTGAAAGCTTATTATTTTTGTTACTGCATTTATATAGGTGGTATAATATGGATAGGAAATGGATTTCAGCCAATCGATTGTCAAAAGAGTATGAAATTGGAGTGAAGGAGTTTGTTGAGTTTGCAGTGAAGAATGCAAAAGATCCAAATAGAGTAGTTTGTCCTTGTTTAAAATGTTGTTTTGGAAAACGTGTTAGAGAAGATGAATTAGAAGGACATCTAGTATGTAATGGAATTGATCAAAGCTACACATGTTGGATAAGACATGGTGAGAAAAAAAAAGGAAACATTAATTTTGAGAATAGTTCTACATATGCTTCAACTGATTTCGATACAGATACATATGAGCCGGACCGAGTTGATGAGATTGCAAAAGCAGTTGAAGAAGATCTTCGAGATTGTCCTAAAAATGTTTGAAAGTTTGTTGAGTGATGCAGAGAAAGAATTATATAATGGTTGTACTAAATTCACAAGACTGTCAGCGATATTAAAGTTGTACAACTTAAAAGCGAGTAATGGATGGTCTGATAAAAGCTTTACGGAATTATTAACACTCATAAAAGATATGTTGCCAGATGATAATGAACTTCCCAGTCGGACCTACGAGGCTAAACGGATTTTGTGTTCTATTGGAATGAGTTACGAAAGGATTCATGCGTGTCCTAACGATTGCATTTTATTTCGAAACGAATATGAACTACTTAAGGCGTGTCCGAAATGCAATGTCTCTCGATATAAGAAGAAAGAATCTACTCCAGCAAAAGTTGTGTGGTATTTTCCTATAATACCAAGATTTAGGCGCATGTATCGCAGTGAAGAAGATTCAAAACACTTGACATGGCATGCAGATGAAAGAATTAGAGATGGAATGTTTCGACACCCTGCAGATTCCCCACAATGGGCAAAAATTGATCACGAGTATCCTGAATTCGGGATAGAGTCAAGAAATCTAAGACTTGCACTTTCTACTGATGGAATGAATCCACATGGTCTTCAAAGCATCTCACATAGCACGTGGCCTGTGATTTTGGTAATATATAACTTACCTCCATGGTTATGTATGAAGCGTAAGTTTATGATGTTGTCTCTGTTAATTTCTGGACCCAAACAACCGGGGAATGATATCGACGTATACTTGACTCCTTTAATTGAAGATTTAAAAATTCTGTGGGAGACAGGTGTGGAAGTTTATGATGGGTATAGGAAAGAGTGTTTCAATTTGAGGGCTATGTTGTTCGGCACAATTAATGATTTTCCAGCATATGGTAATTTATCAGGATATAGCATTAAAGGTCAGTGTGCATGTCCTATATGTGAAGAGAGTACAAATTGGATGCGGTTGAAACATTGTAAGAAGAATGTGTTTCTTGGACATCGTAGATTTTTACCTTATAGTCATCAGTATCGTTGGTGGAGAAATGCATTCAATGGAAAATCAGAGGAAGGTAAAGCTCCTTTAGCACCGACTGGATATCAAATACTTGAAAAAGTACAAGGTTTGACCAATAAATTTGGCAAACCTTTTGCGGGAGAGCTGGTGAAAACTGGGTGGAAGAAAAAGTCAATTTTCTTTGAATTGCCATATTGGAAGTCATTGTATGTAAGACATTTCCTCGATGTGATGCATATTGAGAAAAATGTATTTGAAAGTGTTATTGGTACGTTACTCAATGTTCCAGGAAAGTCTAAAGATGGCGTCAATGCAAGATTGGACTTGGTCGATATGGGAATAAGAAATGAACTGGCTCCAGTAAAGAAAGGAAATCGCACATATCTACCTCCAGCCGCTCATACTCTATCTAGAAAAGAAAAAAATTGTTTTATGTAAATTTCTACACGAAGTTAAAGTTCCAGAAGGATACTCTTCGAACATTAAAAATTTGGTTTGTATGAAAGACCTCAAGTTAAAAGGTTTGAAGACCCATGATTGTCATATTATAATGGAGCATTTGCTACCAATAGGTATACGTTCCATTTTACCTGAAAAAGTTCGACTAGCCTTAACTAGATTATATTTTCTTCTTCAGGGAAATTTGTAGTAAAGTGATCGACCCTCAGAAATTACCGACATTGCAGAGGGAAATTGTTGTTACTTTGTGTGAGCTTGAAATGTATTTCCCACCATCGTTTTTTGATATAATGGTTCACCTTACTGTTCATCTGGTTAAGGAGACACAACTTTGTGGGCCAGCTTATATGAGATGGATGTATCCGATAGAACGATATATGAAAATATTAAAAGGGTACGTAAAAAGTAGAAGTCGACCAGAAGGTTGTATTGCTGAACGATACATTGTTGAAGAGGCTGCTGAATTTTGTACTGAATATCTGTCCAATGTTGAATCCATAGGGCTTCCCATGTCTCGTCATTCGGGAAGACTATCAGGAGAAGGGATAACTGGAAGGAGACTACTGACTATATCAAGGACAGAATGGGAGCAGGCACAATTGTATGTTCTGCACAATGATGATGAGGTTCAACCGTATGTTACAATACACATTGATCAGTTATCTCGTTTGAACATGAATAGGAATCAAAATTGGATAACTCGAGAGCACAATCGAAGTTTTGTAACATGGTTAAAAAAATCACATAATGTCAAAATTTGATATAGACCCCGGATCAATTTCAAATAGATTGAGGTGGCTAGCAAATGGTCCGAGCTTACATGTCTTTTCTTACACTGGTTATGTTATTAACGGCTACACATTTTATACCAAAGAACAAGATGATCAGACCACTATGCAAAATAGTGGAGTCACTCTCGTAGCTGAAGCGATGCATGTCTCAAGTGCAAAAGACAAAAACCCAAATATATGCAAATCTATCATATTTTGGGGTTATCGAGCGCATATGGGAGTTAGACTACACTTCGTTTCGTGTTCCTATATTTGGTTGCAAGTGGGTCGATAATAATAATGGCGTTCGGATTGATGAGTCAGGATTCTTGCTTGTCGATTTTAATAGGGTGGGATACAAAGACGAGCCTTTTATTTTAGCGTCGCAAGCTCAACAAGTGTTTTATGTCACTGATCCTTCTAATGATAAATGGTCTGTTGTCCTATCGACCAATAAAATAAGTGATGATAACAATAATGATGAAGATGTTGGTAATGATCTTTTATTTGCAACATCACAACAACCACATGAAATTGATTCAACTGATGATGGTTTATATCTTAGAGATGATCATGATGAGGGAATTTGGATTAATCCATCGTTTCGTATTGTAAATGGACAAACAAATGTGAATGTCACCAGGAAAAGAAGAAGGGCATCTTAATGTATATATATGTTTAATTGTTTTATAAAAGCTATGCATGTATCATGTAATCTGAACTGTGTTATTGTAAATATGCATGTAATCTGAATTGAGTGTTTTATACTAAGTTCTGATTAATTTATTTTCTGAACTGAACTGAACTGAACTGTACAGAGAGATTCTCATTGTCATTTCTAATAATTCATGCATGTAATCTGAATTGAGTGTTTTATAATAAGTTCTGATTAAATTATTTTCTGAACTGAACTGAACTGAACTGAACAGAGAGATTCTCATAGTCATTTCTAATAATTCATGCATGTAATCTGAATTGAGTGTTTTATACTAAGTTCTGATTAATTTATTTTCTGAACTGAACTGATAAAAAGGTTTTTAATGTCATCCCAACCCAAATAAACCAAACACAAAAATAAAATAAAACAATAAAACAAAACACATGAGTTTGGTGAAGAGAAGGGATTTTGGTGGTGACCAGTTACTACTATGTGGGTTTTGCATGTTGAGCTTGTTTAAAAAATAACATAACAAAACACAAAAACAATAAGGGCTTTTAACAGCGCTTATTTGGAAAAAGCGCTGTAAAAGAGCCTTCTAAAATTAACCTAAAAGATACATTTTAGAGCGCTTATGTGGAAAAGCGCTGTAAAAGGCTTTAAAAACATTAATATAACATAATAACACACGGAGGTCTTTTACAGCGCTTCTTTGGAAAAAGCGCTGTAAAAGATCATTTTAAAAATAAAATAATGAGTGTGTTATACCTTTTACAGCGCTTTTCACACAAAGCGCTGTAAACGACTCTTTTGAAAGTGAGTAAAAAAGACATTTTACAGCGCTTGTTTGCCAAAGCGCTGTCAAATGGCTTTAAAAATAATATTCATCAGACACCTAATTTCTTCAAACACCTTGTACGCATCATGGGATTCAAAAAACATCAGACACAAACCCATTTCTTCAAACACATTGTACGCATCATGGGAATCCAAAAAACATCAGACATTAACCCATTTCATCAAACACCTTGTACGCATCATGGGAATACCCAAAAACACATTGTTAACAAAAACATCAGACACAAACCCATTTTTCGCAACATGGCAATGATCCTGAATACCAAGTTTCGATTTAAGAAGGAAAGAGAATGTAAAGAGATAAAAAGGGTGTTGAGGTGGAGATTGAATTGTGAAAGAGTAAGCTTTGATGTTTGTGAAGAAGATGCATAAAAGGAGAAGAGTTTGGTGAAGATGAAGGGATTTTGGTGGTGACCAGTTACTACTATGTGGGTTTTGCATGTTGAGCTTTAAAAAATAACATAACAAAACACAAAAACAATAAGGCCTTTTAACAGCGCTTATTTGGAAAAAGCGCTGTAAAAGAGCCTTTTAAAATTAACCTAAAGAGACATTTTAGAGCGCTTATGTGGAAAAGCGCTGTAAAAGGCTTTAAAAAACATTAATATAACATAATAACACACGGAGGTCTTTTACAGCGCTTATTTGGAAAAAGCGCTGTAAAAGAGCCTTCTAAAATTAACCTAAAGAGACATTTTAGAGCGCTTATGTGGAAAAGCGCTGTAAAAGGCTTTAAAAAACATTAATATAACATAATAACACACGGAGGTCTTTTACAGCGCTTATTTGGAAAAAGCGCTGCTGTAAAAGAGCCTCTTAAAATTAACATAAAGAGACATTTTAGAGCGCTTATGTGTAAAAAGCGCTGTAAAAGGCTTTAAAAAACATTCAAATAACATAATAACACACGGAGGTCTTTTACAGCGCTTATTTGACAAAAGCGCTGTAAAAGGCGTAAAAGGCATTCAAATAACATAATAACACACGGAGGTCTTTTACAGCGCTTATTTGACAAAAGCGCTGTAAAAGAGCCTTTTAAGAATTTAACTAAAGAAGCCTTTTAGAGCGCTTTACAAAAAAAGCGCTGTAAAAAGGCTTATAAAAAGCGCTGTAAAAGTGTTACGTATATATAACAGTTACCTCTTCAGTTTCCTCTTCATTACGTAACCTTCATCTCAACCTTCATTTCTTCTCTTCTTTTGCAAACCCTATCATCCCGTCCTTTACGAACCTTATTTCCACGATCATCTCCTTCATTTCGAACCTTATTTCCATCCAAGATCATCTCTCCCATTTCACACAATATATTTTCATTGAAATACGTAACCCTCATTACGTATTTCTTCAATACCGTTCCCTCTTTTCTTTGAACCATATTTCTGTGAACTTTCTGCGTTCCCTCTGTTCTTTAGATTTCATCTTTCTTCGAACCATTATTCAGGTATTGATGTTATAAATTTTTTGTAATCATTAAAATGCATGTTGAGCTTTTTTAAGATATACTGATACATGTTGAGTTTGTTTATAATAATGCATGATCCATGTTGAGCTTGTTGATGTTATACTAAAGTGCATGTTGAACTTGTTGTAGTTAAATGGATACAAACAAAGATTTAGAAGTTCAAAATGAAGAAGTTGGCACCTCTAAGACTTACGAAAAAGAAGTCAAACGTGGTGCAACTATCATGCAAAGGGTGATTAAAGCACGGAGCAGTGGCATTAAATTTGAGGTATACTATATACTCTGTTTGCTGTGTGTTTTTTTATCTTTTTTTAGGGTTTAGGGCATGTACTTACTATATGAGTTTATTAGGTTGGCTGGAACGAGAGTGGTCAGCCAGTTGACCCCAACAGCTCCATGTTTGTAAGCTACATTGGGGCTGTTGTTCGTCAAAATGTCCCAATAACAATAGACAACTGGAGAGATAAGGCGTTGAAGGATGCCAAAGATATCATCTGGAATGACATTCAAGTAAATATTTTGATCTACTCTTTTGTCATTTATAATGTTTTTTTCTGTAAAATACATTACTTATGATTGTTTTCATTGCAGACCACTTTTGTTCTTGATGAGGAACGAAAGTCATATGTTTTGAGAGTTGCTGGGAAAATCCATCGTGGATTTAGATCCCATCTCTCAATTTCTATCTAAAAGATAGAGAAGGAAACACAAATGCTGAACCTCCAAAGATATATCAACATTATATATCAAAGGATGAATGGAGTGCATTTGTTTCCAAACGTTCTGACCCGGCGTTTGTCGTAAGTTATTAATTTATTAGCATTTGTGTTTTATTATTCATATTCGTAGCGTATTTTAAATTTTTACACAATTGCAATTTTTTTTTTTATATAGAATATTAGTACGGCAAATCGCGAACGGGCAAGCAACCCAAAACACCCATACAAGAAATCACGTATGGGATATGCACGCCTTGAACAAAAAATTGTAAGTAATTAAACATCACTTGTAATTTGTATTATAAACTATAGTGTGTAACTAATTTGTATTATTTTGTTTATGATTTTAACGAATAGAGAAAAGACACCCAAGCCGATCAACCCTTGGGTCGTCATATCTTATGGAAGGAAGCGCGTGTTAACAAAGATGGGAGTGGTTGATAATGAAAATGTCAAGAAAGTTGTAGAACTTTGTGTAAGTATATTATCACTTTAATATTTTTTAATATTGTATTTTAAAAATGCTATTGAACTTATCTTTTTAATGTTACATGTATTTTAGGAAACTATTGAACAAAGTTCTGAAACTCAAGAGGGCAACAAGGATACGTGCAGGGACATTCTTGGGAAAGTGTTTAATGTCCCTGAGTATTCCGGTCGAGTGAGGGGGAAAGGATTTGGCGTAACTCCCAAAAGCTTTTTTCCTCAAGAGAAGCGCCAAAAACCTTCCAACGAGGAAGTATTAGAGAAGCTCAGAATCTTGTCGGAGCAAGTGGCACTCTTGGTGAATACGAATAAAGACAAGCAACTTCCGGTTCAGCTCCAACCTGAAATACAAATGGAGAGTGAAACCGGGAGTTGCAACGTTGGTTTGAAGCGTATTCCCGAGGTAATTAATTACTTACTACTTACTTGCTTATGTAATTACTTATGTATTAAACAAACTTATATATTAACTGTACTTATGTTTTAACTATTGATGTAGGGTGTCACCACATGTGTCCTATACTTATCCTCGCCGACTCAACGGAAGTGGGAAAAGGAATATTGCACAATACTTCGGAGAAGTATTGCACAATATTCCGATCCCCGCGGGCCATGTCAAAGTATCGCCTACGGTTGCTTTCGAACCAACTGCACCGTTGCCCATACCGGACAACGATGGAGATATGAAGTTCTTAAGCGACGCTATTGGCAGTTACGTGGCATGGCCCACACACCTTGTTGCCCTCGAAAAAAAGATTCCCAAGGACAAATCAGTTACATCTCCCGAAAAGGTTTGTCACATTTATTGCCTAAGTTTTTTTATTTTTTCAGATTCAATAAACTAACATTTTACCTCATTTTTGTAGGTCAAATAAATAAACCACCCCTACAGCCAAAAAAAAGGCAGCAGACCTCAAAAATTGGAGGTTAATAGGGCTGCCAAACTACAAAGGCTGGAGGGTAATAAAGCTGCAAAACTTGCAGCAACAAAAAATCTGGATCGGGGAAAATCGGTCGCTGCTGCTGCTGCTCCTAATAAAAGTCAGCCACGCCTTGGTAAATACGGGGCGTGTCTTGACATCCAAATAAAAAGGAACATGGGCAGCAGCAACGATTCGCCCATTGTACAAATGAATCAAGACATCTTTGGAGATGAGTATATTGAATACCTCGAAAAGGAGCAAATGTACGATCTTCTCGAACATAAGGAGCTGAGTGTTACTGTAATCAGCTTGTACATAAGGTAAAAAATATTTAATTGCATTTATTTGTAATTAATTAAATGTATTGGTAATTAATCTAGTTTAAAATTTTCATTGAAGGTTTTTTGTACGAGAAGGTCGTGTGCACGAGGAAACTGTCAAATAAATACTCATTCTTGTCTCCGCATAAGATGTCGATGTTCAAACTCGATCCAGACAATGTAAAACACTACATTGTAGATATGTTTTTAAGAAAATAAAGAAAGTGATAAATTGTTCTTGGCACCATATAATTCAGGTACGTAATTTTATCTTTTTTAATTGATGAGAATTTAGTTTATTAGTTGTCTATAAACAAAATTGCTTAACCAATTATTTGTTGTTGTAGGGCACATTGGGTGCTATTTGCAATCAATGCGGTCTCTGAAGTGATATACTATTTGGATCCCGTGCACGGCGATTACACCAATCACCCCCGGAATAAAGAATATGCTCGACACGTAAGTAATATTCATTTATTTCTTACATATATATATATATATATATATATATATAAATATTCATGCTCTAATAATCACATTTATTCATTCGATAGTGCCTTAAAAGTTTATCGAGCTCAAAGAGGTGCTAAAGTGTCGAAGCAGAAGTCGAATAACATTACATGGATCTCAATAAAGTGCCCTCGTCAAACAAATAACATCGACTGTGGGTACTACATATTGAGATTCATGAAGGAGATTGTTGAGAAGAATAAAACTATTATCCCAGAAACGGTACGGTATTTGCATTATATGATTTTCATATATAAATTATCTATATATTTGATACTAACTTAATATAATATGTTCAATTTTTATATTGCAGTACTTTGCCAATTCCAGTCCATCATATTCTGAGGAAGATCTGATGGAATTAAAAGAAGAATGGTGTCAGTACGTGCTTGACATGAAAATTATTTGATTTCTGGGAAATAGCTTGTGCTGGGCAAGGGATCTGAATATTATATGGTAGCTAGTGCATATAATGTATATTCTGTTAGTTATTATATGTAAATGATCATAGGACACAATATATGCATATAATGGATCTGTTAGTTATTATATAATGGATCTGAATGTAGGTAATTAGGTTGTAAATTAGGTTGTATATATGTATCTGAATGTAGTTACTTAGGTTGTAAATTACAGAGTTACATATATGTTAAAAAAGTTACAGAGTTCTGATTTATGTTCTATTGATTGTGTGAACTGATTGTCTATAATATGTTCTGTTCTACTGATTGTCTGTAATATGTTCTGTTCTACTGATTGTGAAGTGATTTTGGATCAAAAATAATTTTGGGTACAAAGATAAAAGACAGCGCTTTTTAAAAAAAGTGCCATAAAAAGCTAAAAAGCATTTTTCATTTCAAATAATTAATTTACAGCGTTTAAAAAAAAAAAAAAATAACACATTTTACAGCAGCTTTTTTTAAAAAGCGCTGTAAAATGTTGTTCTAAAGCGCTTTAATGGTGCACCTTCTACAGCGCTTCCGTGAGAAAGCGCTGTAATATGAGAAAGCGCTGTAAAAATGTACTGAAATTATGGGTGGGTACAGCGCTTTTTTCGAAAAGCGCTGTAAAATGCAGACCATAATATGAAATTAAATTACAGCGCTTTTTCCGAGAAAGCCGGTAATATGAAACCCATAACTCATTATGGTGCATATTACAGCGCTTTTTCGAGAAGCGCTGTAATGTACGCATATAGAAATTATGGGTGCAATATTACGCGTTTGTGAGAAAGCGCTGTACACCCTATAACCATATGACGGGGTGCATATTTACAGCGCTTTTCGAGAAAGCGCTGTAATATGTACGCCCATATATAAAATTATGGGTGGGCATATTACAGCGCTTTTGTGAGAAAGCGCTGTAATATGCACACCCATAACTCATATGACGGGGTGCATATTACAGCGCTTTTTGTGAAGAAGCGCTGTAAAATGTGCATAACAAGCGCG
>PGTU02005453.1:0-34878 GCA_002896215.2 Cicer echinospermum
AATCTTTAATGTCCTGTTTACTGAATATTTGTGTGAAAATCGTTTAAGTAAAAGTAATTAGAATGGGGAATCTTTTTGATATGTCTGTTGGCTTAACGTTTTGTTTTGGAAAAGTCATTATAGATAAATTCAGTATTAAGAATGGGGAATCTCTTAATGACTTATTTATTTAATGTTGTTTTTGAAAATCGTTTAAGTTATGGGCGTTAATGAATGGGGAATTTTAATGTCTTGGGTTACTTAATGTTTGTTGTGAAATCGTTTAAGTTAAAATGGGTAAATTAAAAATGGGAATCTTTTAATATCTGCATTTGCTTAACGTCTGTTGTGAAATGAAGTCGGTATATGTTCAGCATTTCATCCTTTTTGTAAATCGTGCAGACCCGTGATAGGTGGCAGCTTTGATAAATAGTATTTGGCCTGTGATAGGCGGTCATTTATGATTTACTTTTTTTGAAGAACCGTGCAGACCCGTGAATAGTGGCACTCGATAAACGGTACGGCCCGTGATAGGCAGTACGTTTATGGTTTTCCTTTTTTGTAAAATTGTGCATGACCCGTGAATAGGTGGCAACCTTGGTAAAATAGTACTTTGGCCTGGTGATAGGTCGGTAACATTTAACAATTAACGTTAATTTTAGTAAGCCTGCAGACCCGTGATAGGTGGCCCTCGGTAAACGATACGGGCCCGTGATAGGCAGTACGTTATGGTTAACCTTTTTAAGTAATCCGTCAGACACCGTGATAGGTGGCACTTGGTAATCGTACTTTGGCCTGCGATAGGGGGTACGATTATGATTATGGCCCTTCGAGGAGGGTTTTGGTTTGGGAATTCCGTGATAGGTGGCATGGTAATCGTATTTGGCCTGCGATATTACGGTACGATTATGCACGGCCCTTCGAGGAGGGTTTTGGTTTGGAATTCAGTCCATGCATTTGGCATTACGCGAGTGGCTTGGCGTGGTCGTGATTTGAGTTTTATGATTAAGTGATTTGAATTTGAGTCGTTGTGGTAATTGCGTTGAAATGAAGTGTTATGGTTTGAATTGTTGTGTGTAAGTATGCATGGTTATCGAATCCCAATTGCCCTGGTATTGCGTTGAAATGCTCAGTGTTTATGTGTTGATTGTTGTGTGTAAGTATGATGGTTATCGAATCACCATGTTCATGGTAAATCGTGTAGGAATTGCTAAGCTGTTAGGTTGTGAACTTGATTAGGATGACTTGAGTTAATGCATGAATTTTTGGAAAAATCGATCAGGGAAATCGATTTCCCATCGATTGGATTAGATAGCAGGAACTATTTTACCTAAATCGATTTGCCATCGATTGTATAATATGTCTTTCAAAATCTTATAAGAAATCGATTTGGAAATCGATTGGCAGAGAAGGCAAGAACTCAGCAAAACTGCAAAATCGATTTGGAAATCGATTTGCAACACAAGGACTCATCAGAACTGACAAAATCGACTTAGACAATCGATTTGGTCATAGGCAAAACTCAGCAGAAACTGACCAAATCGATTTGCAATCGATTGGCCTCAGCAAAAGTCATTATTTTTGAGTTAGATAATCGATTTCTCATTGATTTATCAATGCTTTGGTCAGTTAGTATTACTGATGGTTGAGACTTCATTTTGAGTTCATTGTTAATGACAAGCCATTATATGAACTTTTAGCATATGGAAAATCCTTTTAAGGTGCATGCTTAGTTGAAAGTTATTTGTGCATTTAAAACTTAAATGTTATGTGTTATCTGTTATTTTTCGTTGGTGACCTTTACAATTATTGTGGAAATCTGGGCTTTGCCCTCAGATGAGAGTCAGGACGATCTACCAGGTTCGTAACCCTACGGACGGGAAATGGAGATGGGAACGCGTGATTGCAGTTACATTAGGAGGATCTACGGGGCGCGTTGGAGATACTCAGGTGTATAGCTTTTTGGTAGGATGATCAGATAGGAGATGTATAGGAACAGGTGTCCCTTCTTTTTGGATTGGAGTATTTTAGTTTGGAAACTGTACTTATACTAATATTTGTCAGTTGACTTTTTACTTGAATGGGTTCTGTACCATTTGTTGATGTGGTAAATGTTTGGATTATATAATTGGAGAAACTCTTCCGCTGTTGTAAATTATAATGACTCAATTATTTATCCAAAGGCATTTTCCTCATTTAATCTTTGTTTTATTTAATTCCTTTTAATCTCTTTCAAAAAAAAAAAATATACCCTCGCTTTGAAAACGGGGTGTTACAAAAATATTCTAACCCTCTTAATCTTAAGAGCACATTATCTCTCTTTCTTCTCTTCTCCAGATACGCAGAGTCTTTGCATCAGTTCGTGCAAACAACAAAACCTCCATGTTATTTTGTAGCTCAACATTTGATCTCCCTATGGACGTTCTCCTTGCATCTTCGTTCTTCTTGGAGGTAGTGTTTCCGAAAAACACATCAAGAAGAAGTGTTAACACCACTTCGAATAATTCCAAACTTAAGTTTCGAATATATCAACACATAATAACTATTTTGGACTTGACAACCCAAACACCTAAACCGACGCATGATAGATAAAAACTCCCAACCTACAGGTTGACCTACAATCTATAACAAAGGTTCCACAGCCCCAAAGAAACCCAAACCAAAGCTCTGATACACAATGTAACACCGATTTTTCAAAGCGAGGGTGTATTTTTTTCAAAAGAAATAAACTAAACAGAGAAATAAATAGGAAATGCCTTTGGATAATAATGAGTCATTATAATTTACAAGCAGTGGAAAGTTTCTCCAAATATAAATCCAAAGCATTTACACAACAACAAATGGTACATGGAACCCATTCAAATAAGATGTCAAACTGACAATATTAGTATCAATACAGTTTTTCCAAATTAAAATACTCCAACCAAAAGTAGGACGTCTAGTCCCTATACATCAACCTAATCTGATCATCCTACCAAAAAACTATACACCCTGAGTGATCCCCAACAGCGCCCCGTGAGATCCTTCTGACGTAGCTCAGTCAAGCATTCCCATCCGTAGGGTACGAACCAGTAAGAAGTCCTGGCTCTCATATGAGGGCAAAGCCCAGATTTCCACAATAGTTGTAAAGGGTCACCACCGAAATTAACTGATAAACACATAACATTTAAGTTTTAAATGCACAAAATATCTTTCAAACTTAGCATGCACCTTAAAAGGGTTTCCATATGCCAAACATTCATAAACAGGTTGAAAATGAAGTTTTTAACAAAACAACACTGTTGTATTCGAATACAGCATCTCTGTATTCGATACAGGCTGTTCAACATTCAGCAGCAAAAACAGCATGTCTGTATTCGAATACAACAGTCTGTATTCGACTACAACTGTAAGTCAGTAGCAAACAAACATGTCTGTATGCGACTACAACAGTCTGTATTTCGACTACAACAGTAAGTCAGTGGCCAAACAGCATGTCTGTATTCGAATATAGCTTTCTGTATTCGAATACACATCAGACAGCAACAGGAAACAAACAAAAATCAGCAAAATTCAACTTTTTAAAGGGTTTCGAAACCAATCAACACTTACACACAAATCCAAACAATCACACTTAGCAATTATAGAGCAATCACCCACGACATCTTGAGTTTCGAAATAGTTTTGCAATCAATCACACTTACAACAATTAAAAAAAATCCACACTTGGCAATTATAAACAATCACCACGACAACATAAGTTTCGAAATGGTTTTGCAATCAGTCACACTTACACACGATAATCAATACATAACACTTAGCAATTCAACACAATTACCACGACAATTCTATTCAAACCATCAATCATAAACTTGATTCAAGCACGACTTGTGTGCCAAGCACCCTAATGCAATGCGTATATGCCAAAATGCATGGACTTGGAATTCCAAACCAAAACCCTCTCGAAGGGCCGTAAATCATAATTGTACCGCCTATCGCAGGCCAAAGTACCATTACCGAGGTGCCACCTATCACGGGTCGCACGATTTACTAAAGGCGTAAATCATAAACGTACCACCTATCAGGGTCAGTACTGTTTACCGAGGTGCCACCTATCACGGGTCAGCACGATTTACTAAGAGAAAAAGCGTAAGTCGTAAACGTACGCCTATTACAGGCCGATACAGTTTACCGAGGTGCCACCTATCACGGGTCAGCACAACTTACCAAACGTAAACCGTAAACGTACCACTATCACGGGTCAGTACAGTTTACCGAGGTGCCACCTATCACGGGTCAGCACGATTTACCAAATGAAATGCATGAGCATACACAGACTTCATCCACAACAATCGTTAAGCAAATGCAGATGTTAAAAGATTCCCCATTTTTAATACTCATTTGACTTAAACGATTTTAACAACAAACATTAAGCAAACAAAAATATTAAGAGATTCCCCATTCTTAATACTCTTTTAACTTAAACGATTTTCCCAAAAACAACATTAAGTAAACCGATATATTAAAAGATTCCCCCATTTTTAATACTCGTTTAACTCTAATGGTTTCCACGCCAACATTAAGTAAACGTAGACATTAAGAGATTCGCCATTCTTAATACTCGTTTAACTTAAACGATTTTCTAAAACACACATTAAGTAAACCGAGGTATTAAAAGATTCCCCATTTTTAATACTCGTTTAACTCTGATGGTTTTCAAATTCCACAATAAAGCCAACTCAAACATATTATCAAATTCAATTCACAATCCACACCAAAACACATCAAATTTCATCGGTATTAACTTAGAACACGTCAAATACGACAAACACAAATCAACATAACATAACACTCAAACACATCAAATTTCATTTACTCATAATCATACACAAATGAGTTAAATTCATTTTCCACGAAATATCCATCAATATCGTCAAAACCTAACTCTAAGATTTTACCCACAGAACCTTAGATTCATTTTCCTTAAATCAATACATTCAACCCTAACAAATTCCTTTCCACAAAACTACAGATAAGTCCCTAAATGCAAACTAGAAGTTGGGAAGGAGCCCTTACCTTCGCGTTAGCTCTAACGTGCGATTACGGCACCGTGAGTAAATCCGGTAAATTTTCCGCTCACAACGCCGCTTCCGAAATTGGTCCACTAGCACCATAGCCCGGAGGTGAGCAACCTTCCCTTCTATCACTTCTTGAAACGACGTTTAGATCTAGGTGAAACGGGGAGGTTTGTGTTTGAATCCTAATACCGTTTTCTTCGTTTTCGAAACAACGAGGAAGTATGAAGCTGAGAAAACCTTGCTCCCTTACCCACTAATCCTTGGGTTTCTATTCTTGAAGTCAAAAGAAAGAAAAAGGAAGCAAAATCAACGAAGAAGAAAAAGGGAGGAGGAGATGGTTTTCGCGAGGCAGAGGAAGAAGAAGGAGTTTCTCTGTTTTCTTTCCTTTGCTTTTCCTTTCTTTCTTTTTCCTTCTTTCCTTTCTATCTTCTTTCTTTTTCCCTCCACACAAACATATATATATATATATATATATATATAATATATATATATATATTAATTATAACTTAACAAATATCTAGATATTTATTAAAATTACCATTTTACCCATAACCTCTCCAATCCACTTTTGTCCAAAAATATCTACCCTCGTTGCAACTCAAGTGACATATGCAATTCTTAGCAGCCCAAGATATTTTTAACGTAACTCTCTAGAATTAAATTCTTCGTAAAAGATCCACCGCAGTTAATTTAATTTATTGATCGACGATTAATTTTAATGTAGCATCAATATGACTTTTTGGTCCTTTAAACTCCCAAAATATTAATAACTTTGGCTAAAAAAACTCCGAGTTCGATATCAAAATGCACTAAAATACATAAATATGCTTAAAAATTATGGGTCTTACATTACTACCCCCCTAAAATTAGTTTCGTCCTCGAAACTTAAAGTACGAGTAGCAATCCTCACTAGGTTTGTACTCAAATTCAACATACTAGTCACAACTTGTTTCACGCGGCCTTCTCGAAAAAGTGTTGCCTACCCCTTTTCATAGGGTGTTTAATAACTTCACACACATCCATAGTCGGTAAGGCTCGTCCGTTCCATTCAACATGATTTGTCTACTATTAACAAGAGATTAAGGATGATCAGTCCCTCAATTTGTCAATAAATAACCAACAACCATGATAGTGGCTTAGACTATCTTAACCGAACTGTAATAGCGCTCCTTGCGACTTACACTTGAGGTTATCCTAATGTACAAGCGGTCAACTATCTTCTCAAAGTCCACTGAGTTTCCCTTATTTTCCTATAACTTTGATCATGTCGACGAAGTACAATTTCCCATAGCTATGTCCATAGTCTCATTTGCATCCACTTGGTACGAAACATCCATTTGGTACCAAACCGAGTCACTAAGTATGACACCAACACATACTGAGCACAAAACAATCACTACAGTCGAGGACTCCTAAATTTCTCCATTGTCCACAAATCCTTGATTTTTCTTTAGTCTTACAACTACGTCAACCGTAGTTTTCTTATCAGTATGTTATTCCAATTATAACTTTAATAATTATGTCTGGTGATCCAAGCTTCCTCAAATATTTTCGAAATCATGCCAAAGACTATCCTACTTAGGACACACAACCTTCTTTTCAGTTTAGTACTTCATTTCAAGAGTCACATTTCCATCAAAATTCCAACTTGAATTTAATTCACATACCAAGGTCTACATTTGTCTCATGCATAACACCTCAAATTCACGCTTCACTAGAAAATTTCTTACATACTTGCAATTATGCACAAACTCAAAAATATTTCTCCTACATCTACTGCCAACAGTCATTCCGATACTTCTCAATTTCGCTGTGCCCTTCATTTGTAATTTGATGATTATCCCTTCATTATGACATGTCAAACGCATTGTATTCACTCCATCACTTCCCCATTTATACAAACCTTAATTTCTACCTCGATCCTTGATACATCTTCATTATAGTGATTCCAATAAATCAAGGCTTACTAATTTCCACCAAACTTTTCCATTTCATGTTCAATTGTTTCGTATCAAACAAACATTTAACACCTTTGATTATGAAAGTTTTAAGCATCAATTGGTCCTTCATCCAACCTTGCGGATTTTTAATCATCAACAAGAAAAAAAATCAACCATCTTAGGGTGCCAAATCAAATCTCGAATAATCCTTCTGACCTATCAAAATATTAACATCCTCTTAGTAATTCCCATCCTTTAATAGACTCTCAAAACTTATATTACCGCCATCTCGAAGTATTCCCGTACTCGATACTTCAAATTCCACTTAATGGTAACACAGAGTTCAATACATCAAGGCCTAACTCATTATGTTTTGCCGAACATCGCTCAAAATTCACACTTACGTGTCTATAGTTTCATCCAATATCACTATCCATACTTACTATCTCCTAAACCACCAGGAGATTTGTCACTTATCAACTAAATACATGGTCTCACTCCTACACTCGTTATGAGATTCATACTTAATAATCTAAGTTGAGAATCTAGTCTAACTCGAATGCTCGACTTTTCCCCTCAAGGTATCGACAATTCCTCAAAGCGTATTTTATCTATCCAAAGGAGTATTCACTCCTAATGTGCAACGCTCCCTTAACTTCAATACCAGTCTCTTTCATTGACACCTAAGCACCAAATGTTATCCCAAATGGAAGCCTCATCTTCTCAACAATTCCATGATGCTCACATCTCTTTGACAGTTGTCAAACTTCATCCAGTTTCATCCTGAAATCTACCAGGAAAACATCTAATACTTTTCTTAACAAAAGTACTCAACATAGATCTTTACTTGAAATCCCTTATTAGTCTAATGCTAATCCATTCATACTTATCATCTTCGAGTTTACACCAACACATAGCTTCTGTGTCCTTGGAACCATTTTATAAATTCCATGCCGTCATGATTTGCTTCAACTCAGCCTGACAATCCGTCATCTCGAAGATCTTTTCCACTTCTTGAATCCACTAGTCAACTCTTTTCCTGGGTCCTCATCACCCTTGAACTTTGGAGGATGGTAACAACGAAAATATTCTAACTCTCTTAATCTTAAGAGCACATATCTCTCTTTTCCTCTTCTCCAGATACTGCAGAGTCTTTGCAGCAGTTCGTGCAACAACAAAACCTCCATGTTATTTGTAGCTCCAACCATTTGATCATCCCTACTGACGTTCATCCTTGCATCTTCGTTCTCTCTTGGAGGTAGTGTTTCCGAAAAACCAACATCAAGAAGAAGTGTTAACACCACTTCGAATAATTCCAAAACTAAGTTTCGAATATATCAACACATAATAACTATTTTGGACTTGACAACCCAAACCACCTAAACCGACGCATGATCAGATAACAACTCCCAACCTACAGGTTGACCTACAATCTATAACCAAAGGTTCCACAGCCCCAAAGAAACCCAAACCAAAGCTCTGATACCACAATGTAACACCCCGATTTTCAAAGCGAGGGTGTATTTTTTTTTCAAAAGAAATAAACTAAAACAGAGAAATAAATAAGGAAATGCCTTTGGATAAATAATTGAGTCATTATAATTTACAAGCAGTGGAAAGTTTCTCCAAATATAAATCCAAAGCATTTACACAACAACAAATGGTACATGGAACACATTCAAATAAGATGTCAACTGACAATATTAGTATAAGTACAGTTTTCCAAATTAAAAAAAAACTTCAACCCAAAAAGAAGGACGTCTAGTCTACCAAAAAACTATACACCCTGAGTGATCCCCACGCGCCCCGTGAGATCCTCCTGACGTAGCTCCAGTCAAGCATTCCCATGCGTAGGGTACGAACCAGTAGGATCGTCCTGGCTCTCATCTGAGGGCAAAGCCCAGATTTCCACAATAGTTGTAAAGGGTCACCAACCGAAATAAACAGATAACACATAACATTTAAGTTTTAAATGCACAAAATAATCTTTCAACTTAGCATGCACCTTAAAAGGGTTTCCATATGCCAAACATTCATAAACAAGGTTGAAAAATGAAGTTATTAACAAAACAACACTGTTGTATTCGAATACAACATCTCTGTATTCGAATACAAGGCTGTTTCAGCATTCAGCAGCAAAAATAGCATGTCTGTATTCGAATACAACAGTCTGTATTCGACTACACTGTAAGTCAGTAGCAAAACAACATGTCTGTATGCGACTACAACAGTCTGTATTCGACTACACAGTAAGTCAGTGGCCAAAACAGCATGTCTGTATTCGAATATAGCTTTCTGTATTCGAATACACATCAGACAGCAACAGAAAACATCAAAAATCAGCAAAATTCAGCTTTTAAAGGGTTTCGAAACCAATCAACACTTACACACAAATCCAAACAATCACACTTAGCAATTATAGAGCAATCACCACGACATCTTGAGTTTCGAAATAGTTTTGCAATCAATCACACTTACAAACAATTAAAAAAAACATCCACACTTGGCAATTATAACACAATCACCACGACAACATAAGTTTCGAAATGGTTTTGCAATCAGCCACACTTACACACGATAATCAATACATAACACTTAGCAATTCCAACACAATTACCACGACAATTCCTATTCAAACCACTCAATCATAAACTTGATTCAAGCACGACTCGTGTGCCAAGCACCCTAATGCAATGCGTATATGCCAAAATGCATGGACTCGGAATTCCAAACCAAAACCCTCCTCGAAGGGCCGTAAATCATAATTGTACCGCCTATCGCAGGCCAAAGTACCAATTACCGAGGTACCACCTATCACGGGTCAGCACGATTTACTAAAAGGCGTAAATCATAAACGTACCACCTATCACGGGTCAGTACAGTTTACCGAGGTGCCACCTATCACGGTCAGCATGATTTACTAAAAGAAAAAAGCGTAAGTCGTAAACGTACCGCCTATCACAGGCCAATATAGTTTACCGAGGTGCCACCTATCACAGGTCAGCACAACTTACCAAACGTAAACCGTAAACGTACCACCTATCACGGGTCAGTACAGTTTACTGAGGTGCCACCTATCACGGGTCAGCATGATTTACCAAAATGAAATGCATGAGCATACACAGACTTCATCCACAACAATCGTTAAGCAAATGCAGATATTAAAAGATTCCCCATTTTTAATACTCATTTGACTTAAACGATTTTCACAACAAACATTAAGCAAACAGAAATATTAAGAGATTCCCCATTCTTAATACTCTTTTAACTTAAACGATTTTCCAAAAACAACATTAAGTAAACCGATATATTAAAAGATTCCCCATTTTTAATACTCGTTTAACTCTAATGGTTTTCACGCCAACATTAAGTAAACGTAGACATTAAGAGATTCCCCATTCTTAATACTCGTTTAACTTAAACGATTTTCTCAAACACACATTAAGTAAACCGAGGTATTAAAAGATTCCCCATTTTTAATACTCGTTTAACTCTAATAGTTTTCAAATTCCACAATAAAGCCAACTCAAACATATTATCAAATTGAATTCACAATCCACACCAAAACACATCAAATTTCATCGGTATTAACTTAGAACACGTCAAATACGACGAACACAAATCAACATAACATAACACTCAAACACATCAAATTTCATTGACTCATAATCATACACAAATGAGTTAAATTCATTTTCCACGAAATATCCATCAATATCGTCAAAACCTAACTCTAAGATTTTACCCACAGAACCTTAGATTCATTTTCCTTAAATCAATACATTCAACCCTAACAAATTCCTTTCCACACAACTACAGATAAGTCCCTAAATGCAAACTAGAAGTTGGGAAGGAGCCCTTACCTTCGCGTTAGCTCTAACGTGCGATTACGGCACCGTGAGTAAATCCGGTATATTTTCCGCTCGCAACGCCGCTTCCAAAATTGGTCCACTAGCACCGTAGCACGGAGGTGAGCAACCTTCCCTTCTATCACTTCTTGAAAGGACGTTTAGATCTAGGTGAAACGGGGAGGTTTGTGTTTGAATCTCTAATACCGTTTTTCTTCGTTTTCGAAACAACGAGGAAGTATGAAGCTGAGAAAACCTTGCTCCCTTACCCACTAATCCTTAGGTTTCGATTCTTGAAGTCAAAGAAAGAAAAAGGAAGCAAAATCAACGAAGAAGAAAAAGGGAGGAGGAGATGGTTTTCGAGAGGCAGAGGAAGAAGAAGGAGTTTCTCTGTTTTCTTTCCTTTGCTTTTCCTTTCTTTCTTTTTCCTTCTTTCCTTTCTATCTTCTTTCTTTTTCCCTCCACACAAACATATATATATATTAATTATAACTTAACAAATATCTAGATATTTATTAAAATTACCATTTTACCCATAACCTCTCCAATCCACTTTTGTCCAAAAATATCTATCCTCGTTGCAACTCAAGTGACATATGCAATTCTTAGCAGCCCAAGATATTTTTAACGTAACTCTCTAGAATTAAATTCTTCGTAAAAGATCCACCGCAATTAATTTAATTTATTGATCGACGATTAATTTTGATCGAGCATCAATATGACTTTTTGGTCCTTTAAACTCCCAAAATATTAATAAGTTTGGCTAAAAAAACTCCGAGTTCGATATCAAAATGCACTAAAATACATAAAATATGCTTAAAAATTATGGATCTTACAGTGACTCTATAAGTGATACTGGGAATGCTATGGCTTTCCATCGTGACCATCCCATGCCTAGCGATAGTCCTTATGGCTCAACATACTTCAAACATCCAGCTGGACGTTTGTCGAATGGACGACTTATCATAGACTTTATAGGTATTTTTACTCAAACATGCTCTATCTATTAAAGTTGTTTACATTCTTCAAAATCAAAAAACAACATTGGTTCATTTTTTATCTATAATTCACTTAATTGTGGCCATTCAAATTGTAGCTGAGGCATATGGACTGCCATTTTTGCCAGCCGTAAAAAATCTTACCAAAGACCAAGACATCAGGAAAGGAGTGAATTTTTCCGTTGCTAGTTCCACTGCACTTGAAGAGTCGTTTTTCACAAATCGTGGAGTTATGGTACCAGCGACAAATAAATCACTAAGTGTTCAACTTGAATGGTTTAAGGAGCTAAAATCCTCCCTCTGTAAAAACATACAAGGTTTTATTATAACTCCTTGATTATTAGTAGTATTTTTTTTATAATTATCATAACTCCTTGATTAATGTACTTGTGTTAAACGAATTATGGTTTCTTAATATTTTTAACATAATTGTTGTTCTACTATGTAACAGAGTGTGATGTCTACTTAAAAAAATCATTGTTTCTTGTTGGAGAGATAGGTGGAAATGATGTTATCCAGTATGCTTTCAGTCACAAAACTATTACAGCAATTCGAGAATTGTCCCCATCATAGTAGAAGCAATTGCAAATACTACCTCTGTATGTTATGTCAAATTTAGGTATTTGAATGATTAATCTAATCGTTAGAAATTAGATTTCTTTAAAGATATAATCGAATGAATCATGGACATGAGTACAGATAAAAAATATTTTGTTTAATTTTCTTTCCATTTATTAGGCGTTAATTGAAGAAGGAGCGATTGAGCTTGTGGTTCCTGGGAACTTTCCAATAGGGTGTAATGCTGCTTTTTTGACAATGGTTGATAGTAAGAAGAAAGAAGACTTTGATGAATTTGGGTGTTTGGTAGCTTACAATAATTTAGTTGAATACTTTAACGAGCAACTCAAAAATGCCATAAAGACATTACAACAATAGAATTCTCAAGCTAAAATAATATATTTTGACTACTACAATGATGCAAAACGTTTATATCAAGCACCACAACAATATGGTGTGTGTTATTCTTACTTTCTTTAATCCAAAAATATTTATTGTCAATTTTTTGTTAAATTCATTTAAACTTTCAATTTGTTTTATGTACATTGCAGCCTTTACTTCCGACAAAAATGAGATTTTGAAAGCATGTTGTGGATTAGATGGGCCATACAATGTCAATTTTAATATTCCATGTGGTGGGCCAGGTACGAAAGTTTGTTCAGACACCTCAAAACTAATAAATTGGGATGGAGCTCACTTAATTGAAGCTGCTTATAGGATGATAGCAAAGGGATTAGTTGAAGGCCCTTTTGCAAATCCTTGTCTTCAAACTCCACCTTTCAAGATAGCTTAGAATGAGAATGTTGGAAAAAAAAAAAACTTTAATGAATTCAAAATAGGAGAAGACTTTATCTATGTAAAAAAGAACTCCAAATTTATTCCAAAAATAAATTTCAAAATTATTTTCTCTCTTCAGTTACCTATAAAGTCTATATAAGCAACAAAGATATTAACAGGTCTAATTAACTTTGTCGCAATATGTATATATACATTCGAATATTTAGTAACTAATTCTACCAACTTCTACAAACTACTTGAGATGCAAATGAGGGTCTTTATTAGGCGATCCACTAAATTATCCAATTGATTGTGGCATTTAAAACATCATTTGCTTGAATTTAAATTGAGCAGCTTCTATTTAGGCCTCTCAATACTAGTGTGTAGGGTTTGAAGGTCAATTACATCATATTCTCATCTGCCTTTTTCCTTATGATTAGTCATGTCAATGATATCATGCACATGATTAGCTAATTATCGATGCCCATCATTCCCTCCAAATGCAATTAATTTCAATAACCCATCTTTGATCTACAAACACCACATTGTTAGTAATAAAATCAAACAAGACAATTAACTAGAAAAAATTGATTGAAAACCTAAAACACTATTCAATCCTCCAAAAAAAGCCAAAAACTTGGTTTGGGAATCATATGCTAGATATAATTATATCGCATAAAACACTTATCATTTATACTTTCAATTGATGTCAATCATCTTATCTATTAGTATTAAGAATAATTATGGTCAGTGATAGAAAAAAAATTATTTCCCTTGATCAGTATCTTTCATAGTTATCCAAAATAATCACTTAAAAAAACATTACAAACTAGTATACTCGTAATTAAATATTGATTGAAATAAGACATTGAGTTATAGTGAGTCCAATCTCTCCTTATCAATTAATCCTAGAGTTCTATTAATTAGTTATGTGAGTTTACATGTAAACTAATTAACTTGTCAATGGGTAGCTACACCTTATTGAAATTAAAATGCAAGGATTAATTCATTCATTATGATGAAAGATACAAATTATAAATTTAAGAGAAAAATATAATCAAATTGGTAAAAGATCTGCCATAGCCTTCGCAGGCTATGGATCTAGTTACACATAATCATGCTAATAACAAAACACGTAATAAAATTCATGAACTAAATTTGCAAATAAAAATTAACCAAGAAGAGGAAGAAGTCTTGTGTGCCTCCAAATCATCTTGTCAAGTGTTAATTGTCAAGTGATTAAAGTAATAATTGTCAAACTAATTACGTTCCTATGTTATTTAGACCAGTTAATACGAGGCATTTTGGTGTTGTGGGTCACAAAATGTCCAAAATTTGAAGGACCTCTGTTGTCAATTGTGTATGTTTAGCATGATAGTTATTATTCATATAATTTAAGCGTGAAACATGAATTTTCTTTTTCATGATTATCATACATCATCCATTGCTAAAAGTGTGTTTTATATGTATCTTTGACTTGCTGTTTTTATTTTTGGAAGTTGAATATCAAATTCTTGTCTCAGTTACCAATTTGTTTACCTTTGTTGTTGATTCCTGAAGTAGACTTAGGCTTAGAGGGCTTAAGCAATTTTCTTGATTGTATTTAACACGTAGATATCTTAATGTGAAAATAGAGGCATGAAAAACCATGGTCACAAATTTTTAGAAATTATTGTAACTTAATTTATAATTCAATTTTTTTTCTATTGACATTGTAGATATTTGGGAGTGCTCTCCATTTATAACTGAGAAATTGCACTATGATAGAAAAGCACATACAAATAACTATAGAAGGTAAGTTCCTATAACCTAAAACTATAAGTTATTTGTTCATTTATTGAATTTAAGTTTTTGGATTCTTACTCAAATAGTTTATTTTATTTTCTTCTTGGTAGATATTGAATTTAAAAAATTGTTAATTATAATGTATAGGCTATGCTTAATGATATTACATAATATGGACATTCGTCATCGTCGTAGTTGGTGTATAATAGGCTAAATCATAGTCAAATAATTTCCGTTTCAAATTTATGAATTTCTCATCTCAAGCATTCGTAAAGTCCACTTCCGTTTCAAAATACGAATCATAGAACATTTTAATGTTAATCAAGCAATAAAAAACATTAAGCACAGAGATGAGAAAAATAATTCAATAAACTCATTCATATAGCTAGAAATCAAATATAAAAAAATAAGGGTTTCATCTTGTTACACTCATATCTAACAAATAGGGTTTAGTTACTCATGACAGAGCTATAAAAGATAGAGATTAGAGAAGAATTACAAGAAAGATTCATGAATGATTCTCGATAGAACTGCTACAATGATGTTAGAAACGGCCGTCTTTGGGTTTCTATGCTAGGACACAAGTCTCCCAACTTCCCAATAGTCAAAAAGATCCTTAAAAAGTGAAAAAATTGCATTTTTAATGAATGTTGTTGCGTCCATGTGCCCCAGGAGCAGAAAACGCGCTTCAGGCGCGCGCTGGCAGTGCTAAAAGGCAAGAAATGTGCCTCAGGCGCGGCTGTTGCGCTTTAGACGCACAACATCTGCTGTCTGAATTATACTGCATTTTTCGTTTCTTTCGAGTCTGAATTTGGCTCTGGTGTCGTCATGAAAGTTGTAGCTGTGGATCTTAGCTTTCATTTGAACTTGGTGTGACGCCAATTGGACATCTACAACTCCATATATGGCTGAAATATTCAACATATGTTATGTTGATTTCTCACCAAAATTCAACACTGCACTAAAACAAAGTAACAACGCAAAACTCCGAAAATTCTCTACTTAATCAAGGAAATAAGAAATAAAAATTTCATTAAATCAAAGAAATAAAATTAAAAAAATATATTAAATAAATCCTTAAATTAACTAATGAATAAAAGATAAGTAAGACTAAAAACAATAAAAAATATGCATATGATGAAGAGTCATTACAACCCCAAACTTAATCTATTGCTTGTCCCCAAGCAACAATTAATTTCAAATTTGGTGCAACTAAAAGCAAACTTAAACTCAATTTCTCAAATCCAATCAAACTCAATTTTCCAAGTTTCAGCTACAACAAAATATTCATCATGCTCCATGGTTGCTTAAAAAAAACACAATTTGTACACTTTAACATTCATTCATCAAGTTCAACTCTCTCTTCACATAATCTCACCAAAATTTCTCTCCAATGTTTAGAAAGGGTTATGAATTTATCACTTAAATCCTAGAACATGCATCACACAACCATAGGCTTGAAAAAATTCTAGTTAGCAATCACAATGCAGTAAACACATACACTTTTGGAAGACTTTCGGGTTGTAATGAGGCTTTGGTAAGGGGAAGACATTTTGGGATAGTAGGCTTTACTACTTGGAGTTAAGCATACATTTCCAAATTATTCTACCATTTTTTATTTTTCTTCACCTTTTCATTCTGGAGATTCTCAAGTATTGACAAAAGAACCAAGAAGATATTATTTACCAAAGTACACAAACTGATTTTTTTTTCTTCTTTTACTTTTTCTTCTTTTTTGTCTTTTTGTGAGAATCACCACCCCAAACTTAAAAGGTTGTTATCCCATGAGCAACCCCAAACTTAGAATTTTACCAAGACAAGAAAAAAATTTCCTACCTAACTCCAAGTAAGGTGATGTAATTAAAGTCAGGTCTTTGACTTGTAATGTGGCTAGTAATCGAAAGAAAAGGGCAAGACTCAAAGGGGCTAGCAAAGGATAACATTTTCATAGGATAGTTAGAAAGGCTCAAATGACCAAATAAAATTGTCTCAATGTATGTATAAATTACAAGTGATGCAAGTCAGAATTAGTGCAAGTTCTGAAGGGATAACACATGTCTGAATAATCACACAACAAATAATTAAAGTGTTTAGGCCCAAAAGCTCACAACTAGGATAATAAGAAAGAGTATGAACTATCTAAATGATGCCAAACATGCTACTACAAAATTTATTTAGTTTTTTTTTTAAATGGCAAGTGAGACTTCGACAACCAATGAGTAATCAACAATGCATGCATTAGTGAAATTTATCGAATTGAACAATGATATGAGCAAAGAAATAGAGTTTAAATTTCAGAATCCCAAACAGAAAACGTAAGACCAAATGCAAGTTGTTAATAATTCTTCATCATAGTGCACGCTTACACACAATTAGAAAGAAACAAATTCAAATAACAAAAATAAGATTGCAAAAAATAAAAGATACCTCTACCTGTGGATTGCCCCCACGAAGCGCTTCTTTAAAGTCATTAGCTTGACGTCTCAACTATTGTCAATGTGACATATATGACAGGAAGAACACATCATCCTTCTACCAAGAGATACATATTTCAAGTGAGGTGGCAATTGCTTGAGTTCAACCAATGGCATATCTTTCTTTTTCTCTACATATTCATCTTCATTCCCCTTCAATGTAGTGGAAAAACGGGGGAAGTAAGATGGTGGTGCTTCTAACATGGCTAAAACCTCTTTCACCTTTGGATCTTTACTTTCTTTAACAACATCTTGAGGTAGGCATAACACTCTTTCTAATAGCATAATGGGTCCTTGATGTTCAACTTCTTCATCGACTATCGAATTAAGAATCTCAATTCGGTTGCACCCTTCTCTTTCGTTTGAATGCTCTATGGCTTTTAAAATATTGAATGTAACTATTTCCTCATTTTCCATAAAGGTTAAAGTGCCATCCGCCACATCAATCATAGCTCTCCCTATTGCTAAGAATGGTCTCCCTAAGATCAAAGGGATATCATTGTCTTCCTCCATGTCTAGTACCACAAAATCCACTGGAAAAATGAACTTATCTACTTTGACCAACACATCTTCCACAACCCCATATGGGTGTTTCATTGAACGATATGCAAACTGTAACATCAGTTGTGTGTCTTTTACTCTTCCAATGCCTAACCTTTTGTATATGGAAAGGGGCATAAGACTTACACTAGCCCCAAGATGACACATGGCTTTCTCAAAAGTTTTATCCCCAATAGCGCAAGGAATAGAGAAGCTTCCAAGATCCTTGAGCTTAGGTGGCAACTTCCTCTGTAGAATAACACTACACTCTTCAGTAAGCATCACTGTTTCACTACTAATTTTTCTTTTCTTTAACAGATTCTCCTTCATGAATTTTGCGTAAGCCGACATCTCCTCTAATGCTTCTGCAAAAGGAATGTTAATTTGTAATTTTTTAAAAACATCAAGAAACTTACCAAATTGTTTTTCATTTTCTTCCTTTCTTAATCTTTGATGGAATGAAAGTCGAATTTTTGGTTTTGGGAGTGATTCCCTTTTTTGTACCACAGGTTCTTCCTCCTTTTTAAGAGCAATGTGCTTGTAACACCCCGATTTTTAACAGCGCGAGTGTATTTTTTTTAAAAAACAGATTCATAAAAACAAAGAAATAAAGAAGGAAATACTTTTGGATAAATATTTAAGTCGTAACACAACGACAAAAGTCAACAACATTTATAAGCAGTGGAAATAGTTTGAAATAAAAATCCAAAGTATTTAAAACAGCAAAATGCACTGGGGCTATGAGACCTATCAGACATAGCTCATACCCCTGAGGTATTCTTGGCAGACACATGTACAATAGCACTGCCCAAGAATCTTAACTTCCCCACGTCACATCAAAAACTGGTACATGGACCCATCAAAATAAAAGTCTAGCGACAATATTAGTATAGGTACAGTCTTCCAACATACAGTAAATACATCCATAAAAGAAACACCTCTAGTCCCTATACAACCGTCTAATTTGATCATGACTCAAAAAAACTTTACAACCCGGGTGATCTCCACGTGCCCCGCAAGATCCTACTGACGCAGCTCCAGTCAGATGTGTCCAACCTACCTTCCCATCTACAGAGTACTAACCAGTGGGTTTAATTGGTTTTAAACTATTGCCTCTGCAACTATTGCCTCTGCAACTAATTTAATTGGTTTCATGACCTGCATCTATCCCTAGACTACAAATTCATGAATTTCTCATCTCAAGCATTCGTAAAGTCCACTTCCGTTTCAGAATACAAATCGTAGAACATTTTAATGTTGATCAAGCAATAAAAAGCATTAAGCACAGAGATGAGAAAAACAATTCAATAAACTCATTCATATAACTAGAAATCAAATCATAAAAATAAGGGTTTCATCTGGTTACACTCATCCCTAACAAATAGGGTTTAGTTACTCATGACAGAGATACAAAAGATAAGGATTAAAGAAGAATTACAAGAATGATTCATGGATGGTTCTTGATAAAACTGCTTCAATGGTAATAGAAACGACCGTCTTTGAGTTTCTATGCTAGGGCACATGTCTCCCAAGTTCCCAAGAGTCAAAAAGATGCATAAACAGTAAAAATTTGTGTTTTTATGATTGCTGATGCGCGTCACGCGCCCCAGGCGTGCGTTGACAGAACTGAAACACGAGAAATGTGCTCCAGGCGCGCAGGGCGCGCTTCAGGCGCACAACATCTGTTATCCGATGTATTTTGCATTTTTATCATCTTTTGCGTCTGAATTGTGTAACACCCTGTTTTTCAAAGCGAGGGTATATATATATTTTTTTTTTAAAGTAATTAAAAATGAACAAAGAATTAAATCAGGAAATGCCTTTGGATAAATAATTGAGTCATTATAATTTACAAGCAGCGGAAAAGTTTCTCCAATTATATAAATCCAAAACATTTACACAACATCAAATGGTACATGGAACCCATTCAAAGAAGATGTCAAACTGACAATATTAGTATAAGTACAGTTTTCCAAACTAAAAATACTCCAATCCAAAAAGAAGGACACCTAGTCCCTATACATCATCCTAATCTGATCATCCTACCAAAAAGCTATACACCCCTGAGTATCTCCACGCGCCGCGTGAGATCCTCCTAACGTAACTGCAGTCAAGCGTTCCCATCTCCATTCCCGTCCGTAGGGTACGAACCGGTAGGACCGTCCTGACTCTCATCTGAGGGCAAAGCCCAGATTTCCACAATAATTGTAAAGGGTCACCAACCAAAAAAATAACAGTTAACACATAGCAATTAAGTTTTTAAATGCTCAAAATAACTTTTCAACTAAGTATGCACCTTAACAGGATTTTCAATATGCGAAAAGTTCATACAATACTTTGCCAATTAAAATTGAAAGTAAAATGAAGTTCTCAATCCCCTAATTATAACATAACAAATCAAGACATGGATAGATTCATGAACAATCAATCATACAACTAAAACTGAGGATTTTCACTGAGCCAATCGATTAGGCAATCGATTGGGGTGAAGGATTTTGATGAAAACAGAATCCTGGGCTTAATTCAATCGATTGGGCAATCGATTGACAGGATAGCTGAGCCCCTGACTTAATGCCAATTGTAAGACCCATAATTTTAAGGTACCATTTATGTATTTTTGGTGTATTTTGGATTTTGGCTCGGAGGCTTTTAAGCCAAAGTTAATAATATTTTGGAGTTTTATAATCAAAAAGATATTTTAATGCCGATTAAGATTTCTCGTCGATAAATAAATTGAAATTAACTGCGGTGAATCCTTTACGTAGAATTTAATGCGTTACGGGTGAAATGGTAATTTAACAAATATCTAGATTTGAGATATTTGTTAAGTTATGTATATATATTTGATTGAGGGGAAAGGAAAAGGAAATAGAAAAGAAAGGAAAGGAAATAGAAAGGAAAGAGAATAGAGGAAAGGAAAAAGGAAAGAAAACTAAATCCATCGTCTTCTTCCTCTGTGACCGTGAACCAAATTCCCTCCTTTCTCCCGTTTTCATTTTCGTCGCTTTCTTTTCTTCAAAACTAGTAACCCAAGGTTGGGGGAGAGTTAGATCAAGGTTTTCGCGACTCCACTCTTCCTCTTTGATTCGAAAACAAAGAAAAACGGTTTTTGAGATCCAAACACAAACCCCTCCGTTTCTTCTAGATCCAAACCTCATTTCTCGAAGAGATAGAAGGGAAAGTTGCTCACCACCACGCTACGGTGCTAGTGAACTAATTTGGAAGCGGCATTGCGAGCGGGGATTTTACCGGAATTACTCGCGGTACCGGAAATGCACGTTAAAGCTAACGTTGAGGTAAGGGCTCCTTCCAAACTTCTAGTTTGCATTAGGGACTTATCTGTGGTTGTGTGGGAAGGAATTTTTAGGGTTTAATGTATCGATTTGGGGAAAAACGAAACTAATGCGTTATGGGTAAAACCTTAGAGTTAGGTTTTGTTTATATTGATGAATGTTTCGTGGTAAATGAATTTGAAGTCATTGTGTATGATTATGAGTAAATGAAATTTGATGTGTCTGGGTGTTATGTTGCGTTGATTTGAGTTCGTTGTATCTGGTGTGTCCCTACTTGATGTTTGTTAATTGGTGTGGTTGTTGTGAATTATGGTTTGAACGTGAGAGTATGTTTGAGTTTGTTTCCGTGGAATTTGAAAACCATTAGAGTTAAACGAGTATTAAAAATGGGGAATCTTTCAATACCTCGGTTTACTTAATGTGCATTTGAGGAAAAGGTTCAAGTTAACTAGGCGTTGAGAATGGGGAATCTCTTAATGTCCCAGTTACTTAACTATCGTTTTTTGAAAAATCGTTCCCGTAAATGAGTATTAAGAATGGGGAATCTCTTAATGACTTTTTTACTGAATGTTTTGTGTGAAAATCGTTTAAGTCAAAAGTATATTAAGAATGGGGAATCTCTTAATATGACTGTTTTGAAAATCATTAAGATAAATCGGTATTAAGAACGGGGAATCTCTTAATGACTTATTTATTTAATGTTGTCGTGAAAATCGTTTAAGTTAAATGGGTATTAAAAATGGGGAATCTTTTAATATCTGCATTTGCTTAACGATTGTTGTGAATGGAGTCTGTATATGCTCATGCATTTCATTTGGTAAATTGTGTCGACCCGTGATAGGTGACACCTTGGTAAACTGTACTGACCCGTGATAGGTGGTACGTTTACGATTTACGTTTTTAGTAAATCGTGTTGACCCGTGATAGGTGACACCTTGGTAAATTGTACTGACCCGTGATAGGTGGTACATTTACGATTTACGTTTTTAGTGAATTGTGCTGACCCGTGATATGTGGCACCTCGGTAAACAGTACTGGTCTGTGATAGGCGGTACGTTTACGATTCACGCTTTTTCTTTTAGTAAATCGTGTTGACCCCGTGATAGGTGACACCTCGGTAACTGTACTGACCCGTGATAGGTGGTACGTATATGATTTACGCATTTTAGTAAATCGTGCTGACCCGTGATAGGTGGCACCTCGGTAATTGGTACTTTGGCCTGCGATAGGCGGTACAATTATGATTTACGGCCCTTCGAGGAGGGTTTTGGTTTGGAATTCCGAGTCTATGCATTTTGGCATATACGCATTGCATTAGGGTGCTTGGCACGCGAGTCGTATTTGATTTGAGTTTATGATTGAGTGATTTGAATTTTGATTTATCGTGGTAATTGCGTTGAAAATGCTAAGTGTTATGTGTTGATTATTGTGTGTAAGTATGATGGTTATCGAGATCCCAATTGTCGTGGTAATCGCGTAGGAATTGATAAGTGTTAGGTTGTGATCTTGATTAGGAATGACTTGGGTTAATTCATGAATTTTTGGAAAAATGATCAGGGAAATCGATTTCCAAATCGATTGGATGGAAGTCAGGGACTTGACCAAATGGACAAAATCGATTAGCCAATCGATTTTGTAATCAGTTTTCGAAAATCATTTACGAAATCGATTTCCCAATCGATTGGGCCTAAGTCAGGGACTCATCCATATTCGACCAAATCGATTTGGAAATCGATTGGCTTAAAACCTGGGGGCTCAGTACCCACTCAATCGATTGCCAAATCGATTGATTCAGCCCAGGATTCTGTTTTCATTAAAAACCTTCACCCCAATCGATTTCCCAATCGATTGGCTCAGTGAAAATCTTCAGTTTGAGTTAGATGATTGATTACTCTTTAACTTATCCATGTCTTGACTTGTTATGTGTTAATTAGGAGATTGAGAACCTCATTTTACTTTCGTTTTAATTGGCAAAGTATTGTATGAACTTTTCGCATATTGAAAATCCTGTTAAGGGGCATGCCTAGTTGAAAAGTTATTTTGAGCATTTAAAATCTTAATTGCTATGTGTTAACTGTTATTTTTTTGGTTGGTGACCCTTTACAATTATTGTGGAAATCTGGGCTTTGCCCTCAGATGAGAGTCAGGACGGTCCTACCGGTTCGTACCCTACGGACGGGAATGGAGATGGGAACGCGTGACTGCAGTTACGTTAGGAGGATCTCACGGGGCGCGTGGAGATACTCAGGGTGTATAGCTTTTTGGTAGGATGATCAGATTAGGATGATGTATAGGGACTAGGTGTCCTTCTTTTTGGAGTGGAGTATTTTTAGTTTGGAAAACTGTACTTATACTAATATTGTCAGTTTGACTTTTTACTTGAATGGGTTCCATGTACCATTCGTTGTTGTGTAATTGTTTTGGATTTATAATTGGAGAAACTTTTCCGCTGCTTGTAAATTATAATGACTCAATTATTTATCTAAAGGCATTTCCTGATTTAATTCTCTGTTTTATTTTAATTCCTTTTGAAAAAAAAAATATACCCTCGCTTTGAAAAACGGGGTGTTACACCAATCGACTTCCAAATCGATTTCCTGAAGGTTTTTAGTGAAATTTTGAACTCTGGCTTGATTCAATCGATTGGGCAATCGATTGACAGGATAGCTGAGCCCTTGACTTAATGGCCAATCGATTTCCAAATCGATTTGGTCGAATATGGATGAGTCCCTGACTTAGGCCCAATCGATTGGGCAATCGATTTCGTAAATGATTTTCGAAAACTGATTACAAAATCGATTGGCTAATCGATTTTGTCCATTTGGCCAAGTCCCTGTTTACTATCCAACCGATTGGGAAATCGATTTCCCTGATCGTTTTTCCAAAAATTCATGAATTAACTCAAGTCATTCCTAATCAAGTTCATATCTTAACCCTTAGCAAGTACTACGCGATTACCACGGCACATTGGGTTTCGACTTAGTTTCTACAAACCCATCACACTTACACACAAAAATCAACACATAACACTTAGCACTTTCAACGCAATTACCACAACGACTCAAATTCAAATCACTCAAGCATAAAACTCAATTCAACCACGACTCGCGTGCCAAGCACCCTAATGCAATGCGTATATGCCAAAATGCATGGACTCGGAATTCCAAACCAAAACTCTCCTCGAAGGGCCGTAAATCATAATTGTACCGCCTATCGCATGCCATAGTACCAATTACCAAGGTGCCACCTATCACGGGTCTGCACGATTTACTAAAAAGCGTAAACCATAAACGTACTGCCTATCACGGGCCCGTATCGTTTACCGAGGTGCCACCTATCACGGGTCTGCACGGTTTACTAAAATAACGTAAATTGTAAATGTACCGCCTATCACAGGCCAAAGTACTATTTACCAAGGTGCCACCTATCACGGGTCTGCACAATTTACGAAAAAACGAAAACCATAAACGTACTGCCTATCACGGGCCCGTATCGTTTATCGAGTGTGCCACCTATCACGGGTCTGCACGGTTTTCAAAAACGTAAATCATAAATGTACCGCCTATCACAGGCCAAAGTACTATTTATCAAGCTGCCACCTATCACGGGTCTGCACGATTTACAAAAAGGATGAAAATGCATGAACATATACCGACTCCATTCACAACAGACGTTAAGCAAATGCAGATATTAAAAGATTCCCATTTTTAATACCCATTTAACTTAAACGACTTTCACAACAAACATTAAGTAACCAAGACATTAAGAGATTCCCCATTCTTAACGCCCAGTTAACTTAAACGATTTTCAAAACAACATTAAATAAATAAGTCATTAAGAGATTCCCCATTCTTAATACTGATTTATCTTAATGATTTTCAAAACAAAATGTTAAGCAAACAGACATATCAAGAGATTCCCCATTCTTAATATACCTTTGACTTAAACGATTTTCACAAAAAATATTCAGTAAACAAGACATTAAGAGATTTCCCATTCTTAATACTCATTTACTGAAACGATTTTCAAAAACGATAGTTAAGTAACCGAGACATTAAGAGATTCCCCATTCTCAACGCCCAGTTAACTTAAACATTTACCTCAAACGCACATTAAGTAAACCGAGGTATTAAAAGATTCCCCATTTTTTAATACTCGTTTAACTCTAATGGTTTTCAAATTCCACAGAAACAAACTCAAACATACTCTCACATTCAAACCATATTTCACAACAAACACACCAATTAACAAACATCAAGTATGGACACGCCAAATACAACGAACACGATTCAACACAACGTGACACCCAAATGCATCAGACTTCATGTACTCATAGTCATACACAATGACCTCAAATTCATTTACCACGAAACATTCATCAATATAAACAAAACCTAACTCTAAGGTTTTACCCGTAACGCATTAGATTCGTTTTTCCCCAAATCGATACTTTAAATCCTAACAATTTCCTTCCCACGCAACCACAGATAAGTCCCTAATGCAAACTAGAAGTTTGGAAGGAGCCCTTACCTTAACGTTAGCTTCAACGTGGTTTTCCGGTACCGTGAGTAAAGCCGGTAAAATCTTTGCTCGCAACGTCGCCTCCAAATTGGTCCCTAGCACCGTGGCGTGGTACTGAGCAACTTTCCTTCTAACTCTTCGCAAAATGAAGCTTGGATCTAGAAGAAACGGAGGGGTTTGTGTTTGGATCTCAAATACCGTTTTTCTTCGTTTTCGAATCAAAGTGGAATAGTGGAGTTGCGAAATCCTTGTCCTAACTCTCACCCAACCTTGGGTTACTAGTTTTGAAGAAAGGAAAGCGACAAAAATTAAAACGGGAGAAGGAGAGAAAAAAGCTTCGCGGGTAGCAGAGAGGAAGAAGATGGAGTTTTCGATTTCCTTCCTTTCTTTTTCTTTCCTTTGTTTTTCCTTTCTTCCTTTTTCCTTCCTTCCTCTTATACTATTTTCTTTTCCTTTTCCTTCCTTCTAGTTTTCCTTTCTTTTTCCCTCCAAACAAACATATAAAGATAATAATTATAATTTAACAAATATCTCAAAATATCCAGATATTTGTTAAATTACCGTTTCACCCGAAACGCATTAAATTATCCATAAAGGATTCACCGCAGTTAATTTCAATTTATTTATCTACGAGAAATTTTAATTGGCATCAAAATATCTTTTTGATTATAAAACTCCAAAATATACCAAAAATACATAAATGGTACTTTAAAATCCAAAATCCAAAATACACCAAAAATACATAAATGGTACTTTAAAATTATGGGTCTTACATTACTACCCCCCTAAAATTAGTTTCGTCCTCGAAACTATGCATCGATAAATAACTCTGGGTGTTGTTCTCTCATCTTGCTCTCCAATTCCCAAGTCGCATCTCCAGTGATTGGGTTCCAAATCACCTTGACCAACGAAACATCCTTGGTCCTCAACCGCTTAATCTTCCTGTCATCAATTCTCACGGGTGGTACTTCGAACGACAGGTTATCCTTTAGCTGGATTGCGTCTGGTTCGATCACGTGAGATGGATCTGCGAGATATTTCCTCAACTGTGACACATGAAACACGTCATGAATATTGGACAGTATCGGAGGTAATGCAATCCGATAAGCAACCGGCCCAATTCGTGCAGAAATCTGATATGGTCCAATGAATTTCGGAGTCAACTTCTTCGATTTCAAGGCTCTACCTACTCCAGTAGTAGGTGTGACTCTCAGAAATACATGGTCACCCTGTTCGAATTCCAAAAGTTTGTGACGCTTGTCCGCGTAACTCTTCTGGCGATCTTGTGAAGTCTTCATTTTCTCCTTGATCTTCCTTACTTTAGCTGTGGTCTGTTGCACCATCTCTGGTCCGATAATCATATTCTCACCGTCTTTATACCAACACAAGGGCGTTTGGCACTTGTGTCCATATAAAGCTTCATATGGTGCCATTCCAATACTTGCGTGGAAACTATTGTTGTAGGTGAACTCAATCAACGGAAGCACGTCGTCCCAACTTCCTCTATCATCTAATACACATGTTCTCAACAGATCTTCCAAGGACTGATTCGTCCTTTCAGTCTGTCCGTCCGTTTGTGGATGGTAAGCTGAACTCAATCGTAGCTTCGTTCCCAATGCTTCGTGCAATGCTCCCCAAAAAGGCGATGTGAACTTCGGATCACGGTCTGATACAATACTCGATGGTACCCCGTGTAACCTCTCAATTTCAGCAATGTAGATCTCCGTTAGCTGATCTACCTTATAGGTGGTCCTTACCGGCAAAAAGTGAGCAGATTTAGTTAGTCGATCCACTATCACCCATATGGAATCATTCTTTCTCCTTGTCTTTGGCAATCCGGTTATAAAATCCATGGAAATGTTGTCCCACTTCCATTCAGGTATATCTAAAGGTTGCAACATCCCAGCAGGTCGCTGATGTTCCACCTTCGCTTTCTAACAAGTTAGACAAGTGGACACATATTCCGCCACATGTTTCTTCATTCCTGGCCACCAATAATTCTGCCTCAAATCCTGATACATCTTTGTTGCTCCAGGATGGATACTCAGCTTACTCTTATGAGCCTCTTCTAAAATTGTTTTCCGCATAACTGTAATTTCTGGTACACAAATCCTACCATTACATCGCAAAATATTATCTGCCCCAATCTTGAACTCAGTCGTCTTCCCTTGTACTATTAGATTCCTCTTCTCTTGTATTAAGACGTCATCTTGAGCATTCGCAATGTCTTCAAGTAGTCCACTCGAAATTTTAATCATTCTGAATTTCAAAATTCCCGGTGCAAACTCTACGTTCAAGTGCAGGTCTCTAAAAGCTTCCCATAACTCTTGTTGTCTAGCCATAATTATTGAAGACACCGATACACTTCTTCTGCTCAACGCATCAGCCACTACATTGGCCTTCCCAGGGTGGTACTGCAGCGTGAAATCAAAGTCCTTGAGAGTCTCCATCCATCGTCTTTGGCGCATGTTCAACTCCTTCTGATCAAACAAATATTTCAAGCTTTTATGGTCGCTGAACACGGTGAACGTGCACCCATACAAATAGTGCCTCCAGATCTTTAATGCAAAAACAACCGCGGCAAGCTCCAAATCACGAGTAGGATAGTTCCTCTCATGAATCTTCAATTGTCTCGAGGCATAAGCCACAGCTTTCTTGTGTTGGCTCAGAACACATCCTAACCCTTGGTGAGATGCATCACAATAAACTTCATAGGGTTATTCTGATTGCGGTAATACCAATACAGGTGAGGTCGTCAATTTTCTCTTTAGTAACTGGAAGTTTTCTTCACACTTCTCCGTCCATGCGAACGGTTGATCTTTTCTGGTAAGTTGTGTCAGTGGAGCCACAATCTTAGCAAAACCTTCGATAAACCTCCTGTAGTACCCTGCCAGTCCTACGAAACTCCGTATGTTAGTGACAGTCTGAGGCTGTTTCCAAGCAAGAACCGCCTCAATCTTAGCCGGATCTACAGCTATTCCTTCCTTGGTTATCACATGTCCCAAGAAATTCACTTTCTCTATCCAAAATTCACACTTCGACAGATTGGCATACAATCGCTTCTCGCGTAAAATCTCAAGAACTTGTCGTAAATGTTCTCCATGCTCTTCTTCAGTCCTCGAATAAATCAATATATCGTCAATGAACACCACAACGAATTTATCAAGGAACGAATTAAAGATTCTGTTCTTGTAGTCCATGAAAATTGCCGGTGCATTGGTAACTCCAAACGGCATAACCAGGTATTCATAATGTCCATAGCGGGTTCTGAAAGCTGTTTTCTGAATGTCTCCTTCCCTTACTCGAATCTGATGGTAACCCGACTTCAAGTCAATCTTTGAAAATATCATGGCCCCTCTCAATTGATCCATCAAATCATCGATTCGTGGCAAGGGATAACAATTCTTAATAGTTGCCTTGTTAAGCTGTCTATAATCCACACATAGGCACGAGCTTCCGTCCTTCTTCTTAACTAGCAAAACTGGAGCTCCCCATGGTGATACACTTGGTCTGATGAATTTCTTCTCCAACAAGTCTTCAATTTGGCTTTTGAGCTCATTTAGTTCCAATGGCGACATTCGATAAGGTGCCATTGAAATAGGTCCCGTTCCTGGGTGCAAATCAATGAAGAATTCCACCTCTCTTACCGGTGGCAATCCTGGGATTTCCGTCGGAAACACATCCCGATACTCATTGACAAGTATCACATCTTCTATGTTCACACTTATCTTTGCCTCCACATTGGCTAGAGACAAAAACTCATGAGTCCCTTCACTTAGCGACACTCGGAGTTTGTTAGCAGCTAAATATTTAACAACTCCTGGTTCGGGGAAAAGAACCAATTTACGAGCACAATCCAAAATCACACAATGGTAAGACATCCAGTCCATACCGAGGATGACCTCGAGTGATTGTAGCGGTAAACAAATTAAATTAACCAAGAAATCCCTATTCTGAATAGTCATTTGACAATGTAAACATGCAAAATTCACTGTCAAAGTCTTAGCAGGTGTGGAAACAACCAAATCAAAAGGTAAAGCAGACACAGATAACTTCAAGCGATTCACACAATCCATAGCAATGAAGGAATGGGTTGCCCCCGAGTCAAAGAGCACAGTTAGAGTGTTACCTGCAATCTCACAGTCACGTTGAATCAGATTACCAGATGGATTTCCCTCTTCAACACTCACACAATAAATGCGTCCTCTAGCAGTAGGACGGGTAGCTCTAGCCACATTCACCACTGGTTCCACCTTTGAAGCCGTGCAATCCTTCGCCATGTGTCCTGGCTTCTGACAAGCGTAACAGGTGAGAGTGTTAGGGGTACAAGCGTTAGCATAATGTCCCTCTTCCCCACAACGGAAACATCGGACCACTCGTCCTGGTTGTCTCCCGAAATTCTGGTTCCCCGGGCGATTTTGTCCACCGTTGTTAGTTCGTGGTCGATCATAGGGTTTAGCAACTTGTTTCCCCTTGTTGTTCTGGTAATTCACCCGACTAGGCCCTCCTGTACCGAAATTCCCTCCTCGACTAGCTCTCTTGTTCTTCATATCCTCAACTTCCCTACACTTTTCCACAAGGGCTTGGAACATTGAATTCCCAAGGGTAAGACGGAGTCTTGAATCTCATACTTCAGTCCGTCTTGGAAACGATGACACATGAATGGTTCATCAATTTCTTCACGGAAGAACCTGAAATGTCTCGATAGTGATTCAAACTTAGCAGCATACTCGCCCACAGTCATGCTCCCCTGGTGAAGTTTCAGAAAGTCGTCGTCCAGTTTAGTCCTGGTACTCATCGGGAAGTATTTGTCTAAAAACTTCCTTTTAAATGATTCCCAGTTCACCTCCTCGTGGGCTGCTCCCATCAATAACCTTGCACTCCTCCACCAGTACTCAGCATCCCCCAACAGCATATAAGTGACATAGCTGACCTTCACTCCTGCTTGACAGTTTATCATTTCAAAGATCTTCTCCACTTCTTGGATCCATTGATCCGCCTTCTCTGAATTCTCATCCCCCTTGAACTTAGGAGGATTGTAACGACGAAAGTCTTCCAACCCCCTTGACTCTGCGGCACGGATCTCTCTTCCCCTCTTTTCAAGATCCCGTTGAGTCTTGGCAGCAGTCTGTGCAGCGACAGAAGCAGCCATGTTATTCATAGCCTCCGCCATTTGATCATTCCTATTAGCATTGGCTCTCGGAGCGTCATTCCTTCTTGGCGGCATGGTTTCCTATAAAACCATCATCAAGTAGAGTCTTAACACCACATCAAAACTCCAAACTACCGTCCGACTATAACACACACATAATATTATATTGGACTTGACAACTCAAGTCACCTAACCGACACATGATCAGATGACAACTCCCAACTTATAGGTCGACCTACAATCTCTAACCAAGGTTCCACAACCCCAAAGAAAACCAAACCTATGCTCTGATACCACAATGTAACACCCCGTTTTTCAAAGCGAGGGTATATTTTTTTTTTTTTAAAGTAATTAAAACGAACAAAGAATTAAATCAGGAATGCCTTTGGATAAATAATTGAGTCATTATAATTTACAAGCAGCGGAAAAGTTTCTCCAATTATAATCCAAAACATTTACACAACATCAAATGGTACATGGAACCCATTCAAAGAAGATGTCAAACTGACAATATTAGTATAAGTATATAGTTTTCCAAACTAAAATACTCCAATCCAAAAAGAAGGACACCTAGTCCTATACATCATTCCTAATCTGATCATCCTACCAAAAAGCTATACACCCTGAGTATCTCCACGCGCCCGTGAGATCCTCCTAACGTAACTGCAGTCAAGCGTTCCCATCTCCATTCCCGTCTGTAGGGTACGAACGGGTAGGACCGTCCTGACTCTCATCTGAGGGCAAAGCCCAGATTTCCACAATAATTGTAAAGGGTCACCAACCAAAAAAATAACAGTTAACACATAACAATTAAGTTTTTAAATGCTCAAAAATAACTTTTCAACTAAGCATGCACCTTAACAGGATTTCAAATATGCGAAAAGTTCATACAATACTTTGCCAATTAAAATGAAAGTAAAATGAAGTTCTCAATCCCCTAATTATAACATAACAAATCAAGACATGGATAGATTCATGAACAATCAACCATACAACTAAAACTGAGGATTTTCACTGAGCCAATCGATTAGGCAATCGATTGGGGTGAAGGATTTTGATGAAAACAATATCCTGGGCTTAATTCAATCGATTGGGCAATCGATTGACAGGATAGCTGAGCCCCTGACTTAATGCCAATCGACTTCCAAATCGATTTCCTGAAGGTTTTTAGTGAAATTTTTGAACTCTGGCTTGATTCAATCGATTGGGCAATCGATTGACAGGATAGCTGAGCCCTTGACTTAATGGCCAATCGATTTCCAAATTGATTTGGTCGAATATGGATGAGTCCCTCACTTAGGCCCAAACGATTGGGCAATCGATTTCGTAAATGATTTTCGAAAACTGATTACAAAATCGATTGGCTAATCGATTTTTTCCATTTGACCAAGTCCCTGTTTACTATCCAATCGATTGGGAAATCGATTTCCCTGATCGTTTTTCCAAAATTCATGAATTAACTCAAGTCATTCCTAATCAAGTTCATATCTTAACCCTTAGCAAGTACTACGCGATTACCACGGCGCATTGGGTTTCGACTTAGTTTCTACAAACCATCACACTTACACACAAAAATCAACACATAACACTTAGCACTTTCAACGCAATTACCACAACGACTCAAATTCAAATCACTCAAGCATAAAACTCAATTCAACCACGACTCGCGTGCCAAGCACCCTAATGCAATGCGTATATGCCAAAATGCATGGACTCGGAATTCCAAACCAAAACCCTCCTCGAAGGGCCGTAAATCATAATTGTACCGCCTATCGCAGGCCAAAGTACCAATTACCAAGGTGCCACCTATCACGGGTCTACACGATTTACTAAAAAGCGTAAACCATAAACGTACTGCCTATCACGGGCCCGTATCGTTACCGAGGTGCACCTATCACGGGTCTGCACGGTTTACTAAAATAACGTAAATTGTAAATGTACCGCCTATCACAGGCCAAAGTACTATTTACCAAGGTGCCACCTATCACGGGTCTGCACAATTTACAAAAAATGAAAAACCATAAACGTACTGCCTATCACGGGGCCCGTATCGTTTATCGAGGTGCCACCTATCACGGTCTGCACGGTTTTCAAAAACGTAAATCATAAATGTACCGCCTATCACAGGCCAAAGTACTATTTATCAAGGTGCCACCTATCACGGGTCTGCACGATTTACAAAAAGGATAAAATCATGAACATATACCGACTCCATTCACAACAGACGTTAAGCAATGCAGATATTAAAAGATTCCCCATTTTTAATACCCATTTAACTTAAACGACTTTCACAACAAAACATTAAGTAACCAAGACATTAGAGATTCCCCATTCTTAACGCCCAGTTAACTTAAATGATTTTCAAAACAACATTAAATAAATAAGTCATAAGAGATTCCCCATTCTTAATACTGATTTATCTTAATGATTTTCAAAACAAAACGTTAAGCAAACAGACATATCAAGAGATTCCCCATTCTTAATATACTTTTGACTTAAACGATTTTCACACAAATATTCAGTAAACAAGCATTAAGAGATTCCCATTCTTAATACTCATTTACTGAAACGATTTTCAAAAAACGATAGTTAAGTAACCGAGACATTAAGAGATTCCCCATTCTCAACGCCCAGTTAACTTAAACATTACCTCAAACGCACATTAGTAAACCGAGGTATTAAAAGATTCCCCATTTTTAATACTCGTTTAACTCTAATGGTTTTCAAATTCCACAGAAACAAACTCAAACATACTCTCACATTCAAACCATATTTCACAACAAACACACCAATTAACAAACATCAAGTATGGACACGCCAAATACAACGAAACACAATTCAACACAACGTGACACCCAAATGCATCAGACTTCATGTACTCATAGTCATACACAATGACCTCAAATTCATTTACCACGAAACATTCATCAATATAAACAAAACCTAACTCTAAGGTTTTACCCGTAACGCATTAGATTTCGTTTTCCCCAAATCGATACTTTCCCTAATTTCCTTCCCACACAACCACAGATAATCCCCTAATGCAAACTAGAAGTTTGGAAGGAAGCCCTTACCCTTCAATAGCTTTAACGTGCGATTCCGGTACCGCGAGTAAATCGGTAAAATCTCCGCTCGCAACGTCCGCTCCAAATTGGTCCCTAGCACCGTGGCGTGTAGTGAGCAACTTTCCCTTCTAACTCTTCGCGAAATGAAGCTTGGATCTAGAAGAAACGGAGGGGGTTTGTGTTTGGATCTCAAATACCGTTTTTCTCGTTTTCGAATCAAAGAGGAAGAGTGGAGTTGCGAAATCCTTGTCCTAACTCTCACCCAACCTTGGGGTTACTAGTTTTGAAGAAAGGAAAGCGACGAAAATGAAACGGGAGAAGAGAGAAAAAGCTTCGCGGTGCAGAGAGGAAGATGATGAGTTTCAATTTTCTTTCCTTTCTTTTTCTTTCCTTTGTTTTTCCTTTCTTCTTTTCTTCTTTCCTTCCTCATTTTCTTTTCTTTTCTTTCCTTCTAGTTTTCCTTTCTTTCCCTCCAAACAAACATATAAAGATAATAATCTATTAACTAACAAAATATCTCAAATATCTGATATTTGTTAAATTACCGTTTCCCGAACGCATAAAAATTATCCGATAAGGGACTCACCGCAGTTATTTCAATTTATTTATCGACGAGAAAATTTTATTTGGCTCAAATATCTTTTGATTATAACTCCAAAGATATATTAACTTTGCTTAAAAGCTACGAGCCACAATCAAATACACCAAAAATCATTAATGTTTTTAAATTATGGGTCTTACAAATGGATCCCGGTGTCGTTAGAACGGTTTTAGTGTATGGATCTTAGTTTCATTAGCCTTGGAGTGACACTAATTGGCATCTAGAACTCCAGATTGGCTGAAATACTCCTACAATATTGATGTGATTTTTCACCAAAATTCAACACTGCA